>WAAF01007739.1:5714-19492 GCA_013400475.1 Tricholaema leucomelas | reverse complement strand
CCTCCCTCCCTCCCTTCCTCTCTCCCTCCCTCCCTTCCTCTCTCCCTCCCCCTCTTCCTCCCTTTCTCACTCACTTCCTCCCTCCCTCTCTTCTCCTCCCCCCAGCTCTTGGCCTCTGCCAGCTACGACGACACGGTGAAGCTGTACCAGGAGGAGGAGGACGATTGGGTCTGCTGTGCCACCCTGGAGGGGCACGAGTCCACCGTCTGGAGCGTGGCCTTCGACGGCAGCGGCGAGCGCTTGGCCTCCTGCAGCGACGACAGGACCGTGAGGATCTGGCGCCGCTACCAGCCGGGCAATGAGGAAGGTGAAGCCAGCAGCTGCTGTGCCACCCGGGTGGGCACCTGCTGGGCAGTGCCCTGGCTGAAGGGAGGGCAGCCTCGGGTAGCTTCCGATGGTGTTGGAATGGGAGGAGTGGCTGAGAGCTCATCAGGGCTGTGAGGGAGAGCTGAGCAGGCTGCAGAGCTGGGGGAGAGGAAGCTGAGGGAGCTGAAAGCAGGGCAAGGGCAGGATCCTGCCCCTGGGCAGCAACAACCTCCTGCAGCAGGACAGCTGAGGAGGGACCTGCTGGGGAGCAGCTCCAAGGAGAAGGAGCTGGCAGTGCTGGGGGGCAGGAAGGTGCCCAGGAGCCAGCAATGTGCCCTGGTGGCCAAGAGGGCTCCAATGGTGTCCTGGGGAGCACGGAGAAGAGTGTGGGCAGCAGGGCAAGGAAGGGTCTGGTGCCCTCTGCTCTGCCCAGATCTGCAGTGCTGGGTCCAGTTCTGTGCTGCCCAGGGGCAGAGGGACAGGGAAGTGCTGCAGAGAGTCCAGGGCAGGCTGGGAAGATGCTGAGGGGCCTGGAGCAGCTCTGGCAGGAGCAAAGGCTGAGAGCCCTGGGGCTGAGNCTCAGGATGCATGTGAAAAGAAGGAGGAGAAAGTTGTTTGTTGTGAGGGTGCCAAGGCCTGGAGCAGGCTGCCCAGAGAGGCTGTGGAGTCTCCTTGTGTGCAGAGCTGCCAACCCCCCCTGGGCACTGTGCTGCTGGGCAAGCTGCTGGGGGTGCCCTGCTGGGGCAGGAGGGGCTCAGCCTGGCTGCTCCCCAGAGCTCCCTTCCCAGGCAGCAGCTCAGCTGCTCTCTACCCTCCCAGGAGTAGTCTGCAGCGGCACCGACCCCACCTGGAAGTGCATCTGCAACCTCTCTGGCTACCACTCCAGGACCATCTACGACGTGGCATGGTGAGTGGCAGCAGGTGGCAGAGCCCACTCAGCTCCATCTTCCCACGGTGGCATCACGAGTGACAGCCTTTGGCACTGCTCCTTCCCCAGGTGCCACCTCACAGGGGCTCTGGCCACGGCCTGCGGCGACGATGCCATCCGAGTCTTCGAGGAGACTCCGTCCTCTGCCCCCCAGCAGCCAACCTTCAGCCTGGCTGCCCACGTGCCCCGTGCCCACTCACAGGACGTCAACTGCGTGGCCTGGCACCCCAAGGAGCCAGGGCTGCTGGCCTCCTGCAGTGACGATGGGGACATTGCCTTCTGGAAGTACCAACGCCCTGAGCTCTGCTGAGCAGCCAGCCCCTGCCACCCTCACCCGCGGCTGGCACCCACGGGCGATGCCATCCATGCCCTGAGCTCTGCTGAGCACTCAGCCCCTGCCACCCTCACCCGCGGCTGGCACCCATGGGCGATGCCATCCATGCCCTGAGCTCTGCTGAGCACTCAGCCCCTGCCACCCTCACCCGCTGCTGGCACCCATGGGTGATGCCATCCATGCCCCGAGCTCTGCTGAGCACCCAGCCCCTGCCACCCTCACCCGCGGCTGGCACCCATGGGCGATGCCATCCATGCCCTGAGCTCTGCTGAGCACTCAGCCCCTGCCACCCTCACCCACGGCTGGCACCCACGGGCGATGCCATCCATGCCCTGAGCTCTGCTGAGCACTCAGCCCCTGCCACCCTCACCCACGGCTGGCACCCACGGGCGATGCCATCCATGCCCTGAGCTCTGCTGAGCACTCAGCCCCTGCCACCCTCACCCTCTGTTGGCACCCATGGGTGATGCCAGCCATGCCCCGAGCTCTGCTGAGCACCCAGCTGCTGGCACCCATGGGTGACGCCACCTATGCCCCAAGCTCTGCTGAGCAGCCAGCCCCTTCCACCCGCACCCACCACTGGCACCTATGGGTGATGCCACCCAAGCTCTGCTGAGCAGCCAGCCCCTGGCACCCACGGGCGATGCCACCCATGCCCAGCTCTGTGCTGGGAAAGGCTCCTCTGTGCCGCGAGTTGAGGCTTTGTGGCACACTCAGGGCTGTGGAGGTGCCACAGGATGCCCCAGGGATGGGCAGAGGAGCGTGGAGCCCGGGGTGGCATCTGGCTGGGTTGGGCACACAGGGCAGGGTTGCTGCCCCCTGCCTGCTGCTGCCCTGCGCTCAATAAATCTGAGCTCTGCTGGCCAAAGGCTCCGGAGCCTCCCTTCAGTGCTGGCACCACCACCCCTGGGTCGGGGGGAGCAGGGTGTGGGTGGAGGAGGTGGCACAGGAGGTGGATTTGAGCCTCCTGGTGGTGAAGTAGAGCTCAAGGTCAAAGTGGTGCTGGCAGAGAGCCCCCAGGCAGGGTCTGTGCCCACAGCAGCTGGGCAGCAACAACCTCCTGCAGCAGGACAGGTGAGGAGGGACCTGCTGGGGAGCAGCTCCAAGGAGAAGGAGCTGGCAGTGCTGGGGGGCAGGAAGGTGCCCAGGAGCCAGCAATGTGCCCTGGGGGCCAAGAAGGCTCCAATGGTGTCCTGGGGGGCATGGAGGAGAGTGTGGGCAGCAGGGCAAGGGAGGGTCTGGTGCCCTCTGCTCTGCCCAGATCTGCAGTGCTGGGTCCAGTTCTGTGCTGCCCAGGGGCAGAGGGACAGGGAAGTGCTGCAGAGAGTCCAGGGCAGGCTGGGAAGATGCTGAGGGGCCTGGAGCAGCTCTGGCAGGAGCAAAGGCTGAGAGCCCTGGGGCTGAGAGCCTGCAGGAGAGCAGCCCCAGAGGGCATCTGAGCAGTGCTCAGCAAGAGCTGAAGGAGCTGTGAGGGGCAAGAGGCTGGGGCCAGGCTCTGCTGAGTGGTGCCCAGTGCCAGGCAAAGGGCACAAAGTGGACCTCAGGAGGCTGCATGTGAAAAGAAGGAGGAGAAAGTTGTTTGTTGTGAGGGTGCCAAGGCCTGGAGCAGGCTGCCCAGAGAGGTTGTGGAGTCTCCTTGTGTGCAGAGCTGCCAACCCGCCCTGGGCACTGTGCTGCTGGGCAAGCTGCTGGGGGTGCCCTGCTGGGGCAGGAGGGGCTCAGCCTGGCTGCTCCCCAGAGCTCCCTTCCCACCTCCCAGGCTGCATCCAGGGACTCAGGGATTTATTCCAGCTGCTCTCACTTCGTACAGGGCATCCACATGGTAAAAAAAGAAAGCACAACAAAAGGGGAAAGCAGAGAGGAGGCCACACCTGGGGTGGGGGTGTGACAGGAGTGCCAGCAGGGCTGGGCACGGGTGGCACAGCCGTGGGCTCAGTCAGAGTCGCTGTCACTCTCTGCCTCCTTCACGTCCACGCTGAACTTGTACTCCTGGTCGCAGCCCATGTAGGCATCACTCATGAAGTACAAGGTGTAGTTGTGAGTCCCTGTGGCTGGGGCCACGAAATCCAGCTTCACCTGCAGGGAGAGGAGCAGTTGGGGCTTGTAGTGGGCACAGGGGAAACCCACCTGGCACAGCCCAAGCCACCAGCCTGGCACCTGCCCTCCTGCTCACCTTGGCCTTCTGCTGCAGCGTCAAGCGCTTGATGGAGATGAGGCTGTTGGACTTGGAGTCTCCAATCACCACCCACCAGCCCTCCTCACGTTTCTGCCAGAGAAGGAAGAGTTAACAGCCTGAGGACAACAAGGGACAACCCTCACCACAACCCCGGTGGCACCAGAGTGGCACCTACCTGGGGGAAGAGAGGAGCGATGACAGGGCCGGTGACCTCCTCCTCCCGCTCCAGCTGCACCAACACCACCACGGGGCCGCCGCTGCGGGGAGAAAGGAGAGAGATGGAAAGTGACTGTTTGTGCCCTCTGTGAGCTGGCACAGAGGGCAGGGGGCAAAGCCTCCTTCCTTTCCCTGGCTCACCTCCTGATGCTGTCCTTCTCCACCACCTCGTAGGACAGCTCGATGTTGGGGTAGCGGTTGCAGAAGCGAGCAACGTCTGCGATCTGCGCCTCCGACAGCTGCAGCAGAGCGTTCCTCTCCTCGTCCTCCATCTCCATGATGTCGAACACACTCTCCACGCCCTGCGGGGATGGAGCTGCTCTAGAGCCACGCAATCGTTCTGCTGGGAACAGACCTTCCCCCAGCCCTGTCCTCAACCCAGCAACGCCCCAAAGCGGCAGGCAGCATCACAGCTCCGCAGCGCTCAAAGCCTTCCAGGGACGGGGACTCCACCGCTGCCCCTGGGCAGCCTGGCACAGGGCTGGACAAGCCTCAAGGGGAAGAAATTGTTCTTTGTGGCCAACCTGAACCTGCCCCGGAGCAACTTGAGGACGTTTCCAATTGTCCTGTCCCTTGGCAGCAGAGCCCAACCCCCACCTGGCTGCAGCCTCCTCTCAGGCAGCTGTACAGACCCAGAAGGTCTCCCTTCAGCCTCCTTCTCCCCAGCTCCCTCAGCTGCCCCTCCCCAGCCCTCTTCTCCAGACCCTTCCCCTCCTTTCTTGCCCTTCCCTGGACCTGCTCCACCTCCTCAATGTCCTTCTTGCAGTGAGGAACCCAAACCTGACCCCAGCACTCAAGCTGTGCCCTCCCCAGTGCCCAGTCCAGGGCACTGCCCTGCTCCATGCTGCCCACACCATTGCTGCTCCAGGCCAGGCTGCTGCTGCCCTTCTTGCCCACCTGGGCACCCCCTGGCTCATCTCCAGCTGCTGCCAACCACCACCCCCAGCTCCCTTTCCCCTGGCCACTTTGCAGCCACTCTGCCCCAGCCTGCAGCTCTGCTGCCTTTCTTCAGTGGCAGATGCCTGGTGAGGAGCAGAGCAGCTCAGGACACCCTGCAGACAGCTGCTGAGCTTCCTCTCTCCTGCTTTAGGGACCTGCTTCAGGGCCCACGGTGGTGCTGAGCTGCTGCTTGGACTCAGTGATCTCTGAAGGCTTCTCCAACCCAAACAATTCCCTTGGTGTTGAGCTGCAGCTTCTTTGCTCCTCTTCTTGGTATCCTCCTGCCCAAACCACTCCAGCAGCTCTTAGATACCTCCAGGCCTGCTGATTCCACCACCTCCCTGGGCTGCCTAATCCATCATGGCCCTCCAGGATCATTGACTCCAACCATCAACCCAGCACCACCATGGCCACCAAACCATAGCCCTGAACACCTCCAGGCCTGGTGTCTCCATCACCTCCCTGGGCAGCCTAATCCATTATGGTCCTCCAAGCTCCTCCAGTCCCTGCACCCCCAGGGCCTTTCTCCCTGGGCACTTTCCAGCCTGGAGCCTTGCTGGGGTTGTTGTGAGCCAAAGGTAGGCTTCAGCCCTTGGCATTGTTGAACCTCATCCCGTTGGCCTTGGCACATCCATCCAGCCTGGGCAGGACTCTCTGCAGAGCCTCCACCCCTCCAGCAGCTCAGCTCTGCCAGCCTCAGCCCTGTGCTGCCCTGCAGCTCGTCCCTGGCTGAGGCAGGACCTCAGGGATCCCTCCTCAAGCTTTACCTTGTCTGTGCAGCGCTTGATGTGCTCCGAGGTGAAGTGAGGCAGCTGCTTGAGGTAGGAATCCTTGGACCACATGGCCTGGGTCACCATCTGGGCCAGCTCCATGGCAGCCAGAGCTGGGCTGAGCCACCCATTGCTGGACAGGACATCCACACAGGCCTGGATCAGCCTGATGGCCTAGACACAAGAGATGGAGCCAGGTCAGGAGGCAAAGGACACAGCTTGTTGGGAACTGAAATCATCCCAAAGCTGAGCCCCACAGGAAGGGTTTGGCTGGAAGAGACCTTCAGGATCATTAAATCCAGCCCTGAGCCCAGCACTGCCCCAGGGCAGCACCAACCATGGCCCTCAGCACCACAGCTCTCAAACCCCTCCAGGGATGGGGACTCCACCACTGCCCCTGAGCAGCCTGGGCCAGGCCTGGACAACCCTCAAGGGGAAGAAATTGTTCCTCATGGCCAACCTGAACCTGCCCTGGGGTAACCTGAGGAGATTTGTTCTCTTCCTGTCCCTTGTTGCTTGGCAGCAGAGCCCAACCCCCACCTGGCTGCAGCCTCCTCTCAGGCAGCTGTACAGACCCAGAAGGTCTCCCCTCAGCCTCCTTCTCCCCAGCTCCCTCAGCTGCTCCTCCCCAGCCCTCTTCTCCAGACCCTTCTCCACCTTTGCTGCCCTCACCACCATGGGTACCACCTGCTGTGGGTGCCCTGCTGGACTGGATCATCTCCAGAGGTCCCTTCCTGCCTCCTTCACGTTGAGATTTGGGGATCCTGTGCCCAAATGCTGAAGGCACCAAGCAGGGAGGTGGAGGACACAAGGTGGGAAGCAGAGGACACAAGCAGGGAGGTGGAGGGCACAAGGGGGGAGGTGGAGGACACAAAAGGGGGAGGTGGAGGACACAGGGAGGGGATGGAGGACACAAGGAGGGGGTGGAGGACACAAGGAGGAAGGTGGAGGGCACAAAGGGGAAGGTGGAGGGCACAAAGGGGAAGGTGGAGGGCACAAGGAGGGGATGGAGGACACAGGAGAGGGTGGAAGACACAAGGGGAAAGGTGGAGGACAGAAGGGGGAAGGTGGAGGACACAAAAGGGGGAGGTGGAGGGCATATGGTGGGAGGTGTGGGGCACATGGTGGGTGGTGGGGGGCACACAGGGGGTGCCAGAGGCCACCCTGCTGCACCTTGCTGAGGATCTCCTCCGTGTCTGACTGCAGCTCAGCGCTCAGCTGCATGCGGGACAGGTGAGCCTGCAGCAGGAGGTTGGTCTTGACGTGGGGGTCGTTGAATTTGGGGTTGGTCAGCTTGTGAGGAACTTTCTGGGACAGCTGGAAGGAGAAATGAGGAAGCCATCAGTGCCTGAAGACCATCAGAGATGGAAGAGGTGGGGTGGGGCAGTGTCCCCCTCCAAAGCCTCACCTGCCGCAGGAGGTTGTCCTCGTGGTGCCTGATGGGGATGTTCTCGTACTCGGCAGCGTTGGAGATGATCTCAATCAGGCCTCTCACCTTGGTCTTGGCGTTGAGGGACATGCTGAAGAGCTCTGGAGAAGTCAGAGAGGCAGAGGGGTGAGGTGGCAGAGGGGTGAGGTGGCAGCAGGATGGGCAGGAGCTGCCCTCGGGTGGGCAAAGTGGAGCCCAAGGATGGAGTTTTACAATCTCAACTGCACCAAGGTTGTCCAAGGAGGTCCTGGGTGCCCTGTGGAGGTGCTGAAAGCCAGGCTGGATGAGGCCTGGAGCACCCTGGGCTAGAGGCAGCTTTACCTGCCCATGGCAAAGGGTTGGAACTGGATGAACCCTTCCAACCCAAGCCATTCTCTGGACCTATCTCCTCACCGCCACTCACGGCGCCAGGAGTGGCAGAGGCAGGACAGAGCCAGCAGGAGAGCTGCTGCCTGGGCCTGCAGCCTCACCTATGGTGGTGTAGTTGATGTAATAGTAGGCAGCTATCATGCCCAGGTTGAGAGGAGCCACATCCATCTCATCCTCAATGCTGATGCACTTGGACTGCTCCAGGTCACTGAGGGTCTGCTCCACCAGCTCCGAGAGGTGATCCGAGAGGTGCCGGTGGGACACACCTGTGGGCACAGCAGGGCCAACCTGAGGCTCAGAAGCATCTCAAAGCAGAGCAAAGCTGCTCCTGCCAAAGGCAAGATGCTGCTTTGACAGCTTCCAAACCCCAGCTGCAGCAGCAAGGTCTCTGCTCACCTTGCAGGTTGTAGTAGTTGGGGTTCTGAGTCATCCTGCGGTAGAGGAAGGTCCAGGTGAGGTAGTCCACAGCATCCTGCTTGTTCTCGATGGTCTTGGTGACAATCTCAGCGTTGAAGTGGTCGTGCATGCAGTGGTCCAGGTGAGACTCCACTGGCAGGGGCTCATAGAGGAACTTCTTGAAGAAATCCTGCAGCAGGAGAGGAGGAAATGAATCCCAGCACCCACCCCCCCAGGGCTGCCCAGCAGCTGAGGCCTTCCAGGGTCTGAAATGGGCTACAAAAATGCTGGGGAGGGACTTTTGAGGCTGTCAGGGACAGGAGGAGGTGGGGATGGAGCAAAGCTGGAGGTGAGGAGAGTGAGGCTGGAGGTGAGGAGAGTGAGGCTGGAGGTGAGGAGGAAGTTGTTGAGCAGGAGAGTGGTGAGAGGCTGGAATGGGTTGCCCAGGGAGGTGGTTGAGGCCCCATGGCTGGAGGTGTTTCAGGCCAGGCTGGCTGAGGCTGTGTGCAGCCTGCTCTAGGGTAGGGTGTCCCTGGGCATGGCAGGGGGGTTGGAACTGGCTGCTCCTTGTGGTTCCTTCCAACCCTGACTGATTCTAAGATGAGAGATGTACCTGCCCATGGCAGAGGGGTTGGAATTGCCTGATCCTTATGGTCCCTTCCAACCCTGACTGATTCCATGATGAGAGATGTCCCTGCCCATGTCAGAGGGGTTGGAACTGCCTGCTCCTTGTGGTGCCTTCCAACCCTGACTGATTCTATGCTTCTATGATTCTAACTCTGCCAGGCAGCCAGGGCCAGAAGAAGGGGACACAGCCTGAAGCTGTGGCAGGGCAGGTTGAGGCTGGATGTGAGGAGGAAGTCGTTGGCAGAGAGAGTAATTGGCATTGGAATGGGCTGCCCAGGGAGGTGGTGCAGTGCCCATGGCTGGAGGTGTTGAAGAGGAGGCTGCATGAGGCACTTAGAGCCAGGGGTCAGTGAATCACAAGGGTCAGGAGTTAGGTTGGACTCAATCCTGGAGGTCTTTTCCAACCTGCTTCATTCTGAGACCTTCGGAGGTTTCTCCCAACCCACTCCACCCTAACCCAACACCAACCAAAAGCTACCAGCTGGAATCCACAGCCTCAAACAGGAGCTGAGAGGCCTTGCAGGACAGAAAATGATGCCCCTCAAGCCCCAGCCCAGCTCCTCACTCACCTTCTTGGAGCCTTGGCACATGATGACACAGCGTCCCTCGTCGTCCTGCAGCGGGCGGTTGGCATGGCCAACCATCTGCAGCACATCATAGATGGGGTAGTCCACGTAGCTGTGAGGGCAGAGAGGCAGAGAGGGCTGCAGGGAGACAGCCTCTGCACCAGCACAGCTGAGGGGGGCACCTTGCTGGGCAGCAGCTCCAAGGAAAAGCAGCTAAGAGTGTTGGGGGGGACAACAAATCGGTAGGTTGAGGTCTCATCCCTGGAGGTGTTTAAGGCCAGGCTGTGGGCAGCCTGCTCTAGGGTAGGGTGTCCCTGGGCATGGCAGGGGGGTTGGAGCTGGATGATCTCACAGGTCCCTTCCAACCCAACCCATTCTATGACTCTACTAAAACCACCACGGATCTGCCACAGTTCCCAGCCTCCATCTGGCTTGGGATGAAGCCCTTTGGGATCAGGGCAGGGAGGGCAGAGAGGGCAGGCAGGGAGGGCAGAGAGCGCAGGCAGGGAGGATAGGCAGGGAGGGCAGAGAGGGCAGGCAGGGAGGGCAGAGAGGGGGGGCAGGGAGGGAAGGCAGGGAGGGCAGAGAGGGCAGGCAGGGAGGGCAGGGAGGGCAGAGAGGGTAGGCAGGGGGAGAAGACAAGGTGGGCAGAGAGGGCAAGCAGAGAGGCCAGGCAGGGAGGGCAAGGAGGGCAGGGAGGGCAGAGAAGGAGGGCAGGGAGGGCAGGTAGGGAGGGCAGGGAGGGCAGAGAGGGAGGGCAGAGAGGGCAGGGAGGGAGGGCAGGGAGGGCAGAGAGGGTAGGCAGGGGGAGAAGACAAGGTGGGCAGAGAGGGCAAGCAGAGAGGCCAGGCAGGGAGGGCAAGGAGGGCAGGGAGGGCAGAGAAGGAGGGCAGGGAGGGCAGGCAGGGAGGGCAGGCAGGGAGGGAGGGCAAGGAGGGCAGAGAGGGCAGGCAGGCAGGCAGGCAGGCAGGCAGGGCAGGCAGTGCCACACTCACGCGTGGATCTTGCCGTTGTAGTACTGCGTGTCCATGATGATCACCAGGTGGGCAGCGATGCTCATGCCCCAGCAGAGGCTCCGGGAGGCAACCATCACCTGCACTGCACCTGCAGGGGGCATGGAGACAGCAGTCAGCTCCCAGAGCAGCTCTGCAGGGCACAGCAAGTGAGAGAGGAGAAAGCTCTGGGGGTGGTGCTGGGGCAGAGGGTGAGGGAAGTGCAGGAGAGAGCAGAGAATGAACCAGGGTGGGAAAGACCTCCAGGGTCATCGAGTCCAACCTATTAACTAACCCTGCTCATTCATTAACCCCTGGCACTAAGTGCCTCATGCAGCCTCCTCTTCAACACCTCCAGCCATGGGCACTGCACCACCTCCCTGGGCAGCCCATTCCAGTGCCAATCACTCTCTCTGCCAATAACTTCCTCCTAACATCCATTCAGTGCTTCTGTGCTCCACAACCTCCCTGGAAATGTTCAAGGCCAGGTTGGATGAGGCCTTGAGTGACCTGCTCTGGCAGGAGCTGTCCCTGCCTATGGCAGGAGCTTGGAACTGGCTGAGCTTTGAGGTCTCTTCCAACCTAAACCATTCTGTGCTTCCATAAAGCACCTTTGTGGCTCTTCGCTGGACTCTCTCCAACAGGTCCCTGCCTTTCTTGAACTGAAGAGCCCAAAACTGGACTCAAGGCTTGGCCAAGCTGTTGTCTGCAGGGCACAGAGGGTTCTGGGCTGGGGGAGGCAGAAGGTGTGCAGGTGGCAGCAGTTGGGAAGGGTGAACCCAGCCCAGGCTGCTGACCAGAGCTGAAGAGCTGCTCCACCACGCGGCGCTCCATAGGGGTCAGGCCCTCGTGCAGGTACCCAACCCCATTCACCAGTGTCTCCTTCAGGGTGTTGTCATTCAGCTTCTCCAGGTATGGCACCAGATCCTTCTCTGCACAGTGCAGGAACCTGGCAGAAGAGCAGAGAGTCAGAGAATTCAGGCCAGGCAGCAACCCAAGGCTGCCATGGCACCAGCAAACCTTGGCCCCCAGTGCCACCGGCACAGGTTTGGTGAGCAGCTGCAGGGATGGGGACTCCAGCACTGGCCTGGGCAGCCTGGGACAGGCTTGGAGAAGCCTTTCAGGGAGAGGGTTTCAGTGAGAAGGTTTCAGTGAGAGGGTTTCAGTGAGAGGGTTTCAGAAAGAAGGTTTCAGTGAGAGGGTTTCAGTGAGAGGGTTTCAGTGAGAGGGTTTCAGTGAGAGGGTTTCAGTGAGAGGGTTTCAGAGAGAAGGTTTCAGTGAGAGGGTTTCAGTGAGAGGGTTTCAGAAAGAAGGTTTCAGTGAGAAGGTTTCAGAGAGAGGGTTTCAGAGAGAAGGTTTCAGTGAGAGGGTTTCAGTGAGAGGGTTTCAGAGGGTTTCAGAGAGAAGCCTTCAGTGAGGTGGTTTCAGAAAGAAGGTTTCAGTGAGAGGGTTTCAGTGAGAGGGTTTCAGTGAGAGGGTTTCAGGGAGAGGGTTTCAGAGAGAGGGTTTCAGAGAGAGGGTTTCAGTGAGAGGGTTTCAGTGAGAGGGTTTCAGTGAGAGGGTTTCAGAGAGAAGCCTTCAGAGAGAAGCCTTCAGTGAAGAAGCCTTCAGTGAGAAGCCTTCAGTGAAGAGATTTCAGCTAATGTCCAACCTAAACCTCCCCTGGGGCAACCTGAGGCCATTCCCATCTGCCAGAGGCTGACCTCTGCCTCTGGACGTCGGAGGCGCAGGTGGTGAGGATGTTGATGGCTGTGAGCCGAGTCTGCTTGCGGGAGGGCACAAAGACCAGCACAGGCTTCTTGGGGGAGTGCTTCATGATGGCATGGTACACAGGCTTGGCCATGGACAGCAGCCTGGTCTGCGTGTGGCTGATGTTGAAGCCCTGCAGGGGAGAGAGAAGGGAGAGAGGAGGAGAAGGGAGGGAGGAGCAGGAGGATGAGGGAGGGAGGAAGAGGGAGAGAGGAGGAGGAGGGAGAGAGAATCATAGAACCAAGCATGGTTGGAAGAGAGCTCCAAGCTCAGCCAGCACAACCTAGCACCCAGCCCTGCCCAACCAACCAGACCATGGCACTAAGTGCCCCAGCCAGGATTGCCTTCAACACCTCCAGCCATGGGCACTGCACCACCTCCCTGGGCAGCCCATTCCAGTGCCAATCACTCTCTCTGCCAACAACTTCCTCCTCACATCCAGCCTCAACCTGCCCTGACACAGCTTCAGCCTCTGGCCCCTTCTTCTGGCCCTGGCTGCCTGGCAGCAGAGCCCAACCCCAGCTGGCTACAGCCTCCCTGCAGGCAGCTGCAGACAGCAATGAGCTCTGCCCTGAGCCTCCTCTGCTGCAGGCTGCACACCCCCAGCTCCCTCAGCCTCTCCTCACAGGGCTGTGCTCCAGGCCCCTCCCCAGCCTTGCTGCCCTTCTCTAAACACCTTCCAGCACCTCAACATCTCTCTGCAATGGAGGAGCCCAGAACTGGACACAGCACTCCAGGGGTGGCCTGAGCAGTGCTGAGCACAGGGGCAGAAGAACCTCCCTTGTCCTGCTGCCCACACTGCTCCTGAGCCAGCCCAGGATGCCATTGGCTCTGCTGCCCACCTGGGCACTGCTGCCTCCTCTTCAGCTCCTCTCTCCCAGCACCCCCAGCTCCCTCTCTGCCTGACTGCTCTCAGCCACTCTGGCCCCAGCCTGCAGTGCTGCTTGGGGTTGCTGTGGCCAAAGTGCAGAACCCGGCACTTGGCCTTGTTCAGTCTCATCCCCTTGGCCTCTGCCCACCCATCCAGCCTGGCCAGGTCCCTCTGCAGGGCTCTGCTACTCTCCAACATCTCCTGGCCCCTCCCCAGCCTTGCTGCCCTTCTCTCAACACCTTCCAGCACCTCAACATCTCTCTGCAATGGAGGAACCCAGAACTGGACACAGCACTCCAGGGGTGTCCTGAGCAGTGCTGAGCACAGGGGCAGAGGAACCTCCCTTGTCCTGCTGCCCACACTGCTCCTGAGCCAGCCCAGGATGCCATTGGCTCTGCTGCCCACTTGGGCACTCTGCTGCCTCCTCTTCAGCTCCTCTCTGCCAGCACCCTCAGCTCCCTCTCTGCCTGGCTGCTCTCAGCCACTCTGGCCCCAAGGAGGGTGCAGCAGTTACACTGTGCAGAGCGCAGCTGGAAGGGCAAAGAGGCTGAGATTGCTCCAAAGCTCACCTGAATGTGAAGCTCCAGGGGCACAGGGCGGACATTGGGGTGGAAGTTGAAGGTGGAGGTGGCACTGCAGCCCAGCCAGTGTGCCACATCCTTGGCATTGGACAGGGAGGAGCTGAGGGCCACGATGCGGATGGGTCGCTCGATCTGCGAGGAGATGTAGCGCATGCGGGAGCAGATCACCTCCAGCACCGGCTGTGGGGAGAGAGCACAGCCTGAGAGGGAGGCCACAGCCTGGGGGAGGAGGCCACCAAGCTCCTGACACAGTGGAGGAGGGCAGTCAGTGGAGGAGGAGGGCACTGAGCTCCTGACACAGTAAAGGAAGAGGGCACCAAGCTGCTCACACAGTGGAGGAGGGCACCAAGCTCCTCATGCAGTGCAGGAGGGTACCGAGCTCCTAACACAGTGGAGGAGGAGGGCACCAAGCTCCTCACACAGTGCAAGAGGAGGGCACCAAGCTCCTCACACAGTGAAGGAGGGCACTCAGGTGAGAAAGAGGGCACCAAGCTCCTCACACAGTGCAGGAGGAGGGCACCAAGCTCCT
>WAAF01007738.1:0-55953 GCA_013400475.1 Tricholaema leucomelas | reverse complement strand
GGGTCCTTTTCCCTCTCTGAGTCAGTTGTACATCTGTTGCCTGCAGACTTGTGGCCATATAAAGTTCCTCAAGATCAAAGAATCCAAAGTTTTGTTGGAGGCACCAGCCCCAGAGCCTCCAGGGGCTGATTTCCTATCCCTCTCTGCATTCGAACCTGTGACTAAGGGTATAAATGAAAAGATTACTTGTTCCCCTGCTCCCTCAACTGCTTTTCCCAGTGCCTTGAAGTCCCTTTTGATAGCTTTTAGCCCTCTGTTATCAACCTCATCATTTCCCACCTGTGTAACTAACAAGGGATAGTAATCAGAGGGCTGCACTACAGTAGGCAGCCTTCTGGTACCACCCCTGACCCGGGCCCCAGGCAGGCAGCAGAGCTCCCTGTGAGAGGGGACTGGCTGGCCTATGGGGCCCTCTGTTCCCTTCAGAAGGGAATCACCAATAACAATTACCCTCTGATTGACTTCAGTCACCCTTCCAGTCAGTGATGCTTCTGCCTGCTCACAAACCATCTCACCCTCAACCTCTAGTGCTGTGCAAGGGCAACTGAGGTGAGGATGGCTGGAAGGGTTTTCCCTTGGCCCTTCTGGCAGACACTTGCATCCACTCTCCCTTGTTTCTTGGTTCATCTCCCTCTGGTAAGGCGGACTGCAGAGCATGGTGCCTTAGGTCCAACTCTTTCATACTCCCTTTCAGCCCTAAGCCTTTCCACTTCGCCCCTCAGTTCAGCCACTAGGTTAAGCAGACTATTAATCTGCTCACACCTAATGCAGACATTGCCTCTGCCACCCTCGCCTTCGAGTGCCAGGCTCCATCGCTCCTCACAGCCAGTCGCCTGGCCGCCTGCATGCCTACGGGTGGGCTCTGTTCGGGTGCCCACAGTTTTACCAGTATTGTAAACCTTTGGCCGAGTTTACACTACGTCCCCGTTTCTTCGAGGTGCCGATGGGAGTCGGTTTGGGTGTGGAGGTGTTTCGTGGGGGGGTTTTGGTTTGTTTTTCCCTCTCCCCGGCGCGCTGCGGCTGGGCTGAGCAGAAGGCTGCCTCCCTCCCGAGCCCGGCCCTGGCGCCGCCGCGGCTGCCCCTCGTTTAGAGCGCCCTCCCGCACCGCCCCTCTGCCTGGCGCTCCGGCCTGCACTGCCGCCGCGCCGCTTGCCGCGCCGGCCGCTTCCCTGCTTCCCTGCTTCCCTGGCCCCTGCCCGCTTTCTTCGATTCAGACAGTCCCAAAGTCAAGGAAAAAAACTTGGAGAAGGCTGCGGAGAAGAGCGCGTTTCAGCGGAGCTAGCCTCGGTACTGCTCTCTTCCCGAATCAGGCTCAATCTAGACCATTCTGTGACCCTATAAATTACCACCAGTGCCTCCACCACCGCTCTCCCATTATCACACACTACAGAATCTCTCTCAGACAGTTTTATTTTCACACCCACCGCTAATCAGGACAGCAAAACCTTCCTGAAAACCCCAAGGACTTGTCACTCAAGGCAACCTGAAAGGCTCCTTCACTTTATTCGTAGCCTGAAAGATCCCACGGGAAATGAGTGGCTAGAAATCAGCACAGGAACAACCAGAAAGCAGCATGGCATCAAATGCAGGGTTTAAAAGGAAGGGCCTAGGGCACAGGGCAAAGGCTAAGGACAGGTGAAGGGGAACTGCATGTACTTCCCTGGTGTCACAGGACTAGGGAATGGTGGGAGCTGGAAGGGTCCTCTGGAGACCATCCAGTCCAATTGCCCTGCTAAAGCAGAGGCACTCAGAGCAGGTTGCTCAGGATCACATCCAGGAAAGTTTTGATAGTTTCCAGAACAGGAGGCTCCACAACCTCTCTGGGCAGCCTGCTTCAGGGCTCCAGCAAAGAAGTTTTTCATCATGTTTAATTGAAACCTCCTGGGTTCCAGCTTGTGCCCATTGCCTCTTGCCCTATCACTGAGCACCACTGAAAGGAGTCTGGCCCTATTCTCTTGACCTCTGCCTTCTACCTCTTGCTGAGCATCGATCAGATTCTTGCTGGGGCTGCTCTTCTCCAGGCTCAACAGCCCCAGGGCTCTCAGCCCTTCCTTCTCACAGAGCTGCTCCAGGCCTCTCAGCATCTCTGTAGCCCCAATGGACTCTCTGCAGCAGTACTCTGTCTCTCTTGCACCGGGGAGCACAGGACTGGACAAAGTACTCCAGGTGTGGCCTCATTAGGGCAGAGTGCAGGGGTAGGAGAACCTCCCTCGACCTGCTGCCCATCCCTTATTAACACAGCCCAGGGCAGTGCTGGTTACCTCGGCCACAAGGCCAGACAAATCTGTATTTCTTCAGCCTACTGCTTGCTCACCATAACTCTTTACCTGGAAATGAACTCTGTATGGATATAGACTGCAGATTCCAGTGGGAGCAGTATGGAAACCAAGGTTCAGGTAGTAACAGCTTCTGGCTACCCAGATTTCAGTCTTCTAGAGCTAAGATTCCACTGAACATGCTCCTCCTTCCACCTTGCAGGCACACTGAGAGCAGTCTGCAGAAACCCAGAAAACCAGTAACATCTGAAGAGCAGAAACACTCCAGCGTTTAACTGAAGCAACGAGGCAAAACCAAAATACCTTTTATGACAAAGTTTACATGGCTCCTACCAAAAAAAGTGATGTGGGACCCCCAACACAAGAGAGACCTGGACCTGCTGGAGTAGGTCCAGAGGAGGCCACAAAGATGCTCAGGGAGAATCTTGTTACATTCTGAATCTTAATTGCATTTCATTATTTTTTCAGTCTTGCCAGATTTTCTACATGGTTTTCCACCAGGAGGTCAGGAAGGCACCAGATTAGATAGAGATTGAGAGTGCAGATGGCAAAGAACTGAAGCTCAGCTGTTTCAGCAACAGAAAAAAAGCCAAGGAAATGAGTGGAGAAGCCTTCAGGATGGCCTTGGCCATCCTGCCTTTGGGCAGCATGGCAAGGAGGTTTCCTACTGGTTTAGTGCCATGAGGAATTCTTTGAAGGACAGAGGAGGCAAGAATAGAGGACTTTCACTTGCAACAATAATTAAATTAAACCTAATCAAACCATTTTATTATTTTCTGCTGAAGGCCAATATATTTAGCATCCTCTTCCATGCATAATGAATTACATTAGCTGCAGGCATTTGCAGCATGTTGATTTGTTAAAGCTGTTCCTATGTACTCAGTGCCATTCTGTGGAACAGCCAGGTACAGATAACCAGTTGAGTCTGCCTGGGTCTGAGAGGCAAGTAAACACTGAGGCAACCTGATTTCTTTAAAGGTAACAATTCCAAACCTCTCCAGTGAGGCACCTTTTTCACGAGACACTAAGATGATAAGAAGGCTGCAGCACCTCTCCTATGAGGACAGACTGAGAGTTGGGGCTGTTCAGTCTGGAGAAGAGGAGGCTCCCAGGTGACCTTCTTGTGGCCTTTCAGTATCTGAAGGGGGCCTACAAAAAAGCTGGGGAGGGACTTTTCAGGATATCAGGGAGTGACAGGACTGGGGGGAATGGAGTAAAGCTGGAGATGGGTAGGTTCAGGCTGGACATGAGGAGGAACTTGTTAACCATGAGAGTGGTGAGAGCCTGGAATTGTTTGCCCAGGGAGGTGGTTGAGGCCCCATCCCTGGAGGTGTTTAAGGCCAGGCTGGATGGGGCTCTGGCCAGCCTGATCTAGGGTAGGGTGTCCCTACCTATAGCAGGGGGTTAGAACTAAATGATCCTTGTCCCTTCCAACCCTGACTGATTCTATGATTCTATGATTCTAAGATCTTTCCTACTGTAGCAGTCACTTGCCCCTTGCTGCAATGGTAACTTAGACAATCACAGAGTCGTTAATGTTGGAAAAGCTCTCAAGATCATTCAGACCAACGACCAACCCAAGACCACCATGGCCATCAAACCATGGCCCAAAGTGCCATATCCACACAGTTCCTGAATGTCTCCAGGGATGTGGACTCCACCACCTCCCTGAGCAGCCTGTTCCAATCCCTGACCACTCTTGCAGCAAAGAAATTCTTCCTAATCTCCAGCCTAAACCCCCCCTGGCACAACTTGAGGCCATTTCCTCTCATCTCATTGCTGGTTACTTGAGAGAAGACCCCAACCCACACCCCACTCCAGCCTCCTTGCAGGGAGTCGTAGAGAGCACTGAGGTCTCCCTTGAGCTGCTTCTTCTCATAGGAACCAGGGTATCACTCACTGCTGACTAAGCAACCCCAGTTGCATCAGCCACTCCCCATCAGACTTGTTCCCCAGAGGCTCAGCACCAAGCTTTGTGCTTCTTACACATCAGAATCTCCTCACAATAAGTACAACAAAACACCCAACCAAAACCCCCAACCCATAAAGTAATTTTGTCAGTAAGGTTCCACAGCTACTGGTAAACACCACTGAGCAGCAAGATCAGCTTGAGAACGCAGCCATCCTCCTACAGCAGTTGGGTAGTGGTCTACCTTGCATGAAACACAGCATCACTAGTAACAAACATGAGTGAAACAACTTCATTCCATGTTAGCAATAGTCTGCAAACAGACAAAGCAGGTGAGTCCAACGCTTCTGCTGATTGCACACAAACCCAGCTACAAACTGTCCCCCCATGCCAGGTGCCTCCAGGAGGAGAGCATTACACTGTACCCAGATTTATCCATCAGCCAGCAACTGCCCAATACCATCAAGAAGTCCTGAACCTCGAGTTCCACCCAGCAGATTAAACTTTTTCTTTTTTTTAAGTTTACAACAATAAAACACACAAACAGCTGAAAATCTAACTCGATTTCTTCAGCTGTGTCCAAGAGCTGACAACCTCATCTACTACTTCTGAGGGCAATCAATACACTACTGAGCTGAGGGCATTTAACCTCTAGGAAAGCTTTACCACCACTTAAAAAGAATCATAGAATTGTTTTGGTTGGAAAAGACCTCCAAGACCATCCAGTCCAACCACAAACCCAACAACACCATGACTATTAAACCCTGTCCCCAAGTGCCATGGCCACACATGTCTTGGACATCTCTAGGCATGGAGACTACACCACCTCCCTTGGCAGTCTGTTCCAATCCCTAACCACTCTTGCAGCAAAGAAATTCTTCCTAATCTCCAGCCTAACTCTCCTCTGGCACAATTTCAGGCCATTGTCTCTCGTTCTACCACCTGATGTTAGGGTGAAGACACCAACTCCCAGTTCAATATATGGTACATACTTGAGAAATGTTCACGTAATTTAGGTTCCAAAATTACTTAAGACCTACTAAAACCCCTGCTTTGTGGCCTGTCTCTGTGAGTTTTGTTGGAAATGTGCAAGCACTCAGCTAGCCAGTATGCAGCAAGATGAGCATCATAGAAATTCTCATCTGTGGCTGCAGCCCTATCAACTTTTGCAGCCCTTTTAAACATTCAGCTAATTTATTTCACCATCACCAGAGACTGCCAACATTTCAGTGTATGACACCTAGAACATTACTCATGCCTATGGCAGGGTAGTGTGCTGGTTTGAGGCTAGTTGGAGTATTTTACTGAGAGAAATTAAATCCTTAGCTGTGAGAAGAAAGTAAAACCAAAAACCAGTAGCCTACATCACTCGTTCTGCTGAGAAACAGCAGTAGTCAAAATATAGATAAGACACTCACTGCTCACACACTGCTCAGTCAACTCTCAGTTCTGCTCCTCTCTGGCAGTCTGTGTGTGGCTGCCTCTGCCTTAACTCTAATCCAATCTAACCCTTTATTTCCCCTAACCTTCTTGTTGTCTTTTTGACATCTCACCTCAGGCCTCTCCAGATTTATCACATGAGATATACAGGGATTGATCTGCTTGTTTGTGAAGGGAGGGAAAGAGGGGGAAGGGGAGAGCAGGTTTGGGTCGGGAGCCTCCTGGCAGTCTGATTGTTTTGGGAGGGATTTTGTGTTTCTGTATTACTTTTATACTTGTATATAACTGTAAATATTTGTGTATATTGTATATATATCTGCTTGTAAATTGTGCTAAACTGTAAATATAGCCTCATTCCTTAACTTCCAGCCAGCTGAGTCTTGTCTGGGTGATTTCACTGGAGTGGGGGGGTGTGGGGGGGCAGGTAACTCCCAAACCATCACAGGTAATAAAGACAGGAATAGGAGATGGGATTCTAGAAACTTGGAAGAGTAAAGCATTACTAATTTGCAGTGAAACTGAGGTCCAGTTCTCCTCAGGAGGTAGGACAATTTTTCTACTGTTGCACAAATACGTATGACCAAAAGCTCACAGAGTCACTGAGACTGGAACAGACCTCTGAGATCATCCAGTCCAGCCTAACACCTAACACCACCACACTGACCAGACCATGGCACTAAGTACCACATCCAAGCTCGCCTTAAACACTTCCAGGGATGATGACTCCACCACCTCGCTGGGCAGTCAATTCCAGTGTCTAATTCCCCTTTCCATCAGGAAGTGCTTCCTAACATCCAACCTAACCCTCCCTTGGCATAGCTCTTCCTTCTCTTCAAGGCTAGATGGGATCTTGAGCAACCTGGTCTACATACAGACCTTCCAATATTTGAAGGAGGCCTGCAGAACAGCTTAAGAAGGCCTTTTGGCAAAGGCATGGAGTGACAGGACAAGGGGTGATGGCTTCAGACTTGTAAAAGCTCGCCTGAGGTGAGACATTAGGAAGAAATTCTTCCCCATGAGGGTGGTGAGGTGCTGGGACAGGCTGTCTAGAAAAGATGTGCAGGCCCTAAACCGGGAGGTGCTCAAGCCATGCTGGATGGGCTCTTGAGCAGCCTAGTCTAGTGGGAGGTGTACTTGCCCATGGCAGGGGACTTGGAGCTAGATGAGGTCCCTTCCAACCCAAACCACTCTAGGATTTTAAGTTTTGAGACATGTACACCAAGATGCTGGATTGTAATTCAGCCTACATTGAATATAGGCCTATTTTTTGATTCAAAATCTAGAAACCTGCTATGGTATCACTTGACAACTTCTCAAACCAACCTGTAACCCCAGCACTCTAGAAACAGAGGTCTCAATGGACACGTAAAAGCATCAGCTTCATCAGTATGGAGCTACATGCCCGTAATGGAGATTTCTCATCAGCTCCTCGTTTATGTTATATTAACAGCTGCAAAGGCTACTTAAACATTAAAATTAATACATCATAAAACAATAGAAATACTTCATACAAAGTCATTTGATTTGAATCACACCACTCACAATAGCTATGAATATTCCCATTCAAATCGCTACCGTGAGCGCTGGGTGAGACGAGAATAAACTAAAAGTAAAATTAGAATACTCCTTTATAAATTACTATATGTCAAGCTAACAAATGGCAGGCTTGTCATATTGAACAACTAAATGTCTAAATGATCATTCAGCACTCATAGTGTAGGGAAAAAACACTGGCTTTGTTGGCTATAAAGCAGTTGCTCGATTTTTCATACTGTCATTCTGCTCTATTAGCAAAGCCTAACACAATTAGGTATGAATATGCAGTAATAACATGCAAATTGTTCCCTCTCAATTGCCCCAAGGCAGCAGTCTCAGCCTTTCAAAGCTTGATTTCTTCTACATCATTACAAGCTTGGCATAATTCATCAGAAGGGAAAAAAAAAAAGAGAGAGAGAGCTCCCTCAGCCTTGCTGCATGCGGCCAGCCAGGAAAAACCATCGGTGGTTGTTAAGCATCCTCCCTCAATAGGTTTGTTAGCAGCGCTGTCCCCAGCTCCCTGCCACTCCTGTGCTTGTACAGCCTTCCCTTGGGTAATGTTAGACACTACATTGGAGCCTGCCAGAACAATTAACCCTACTGTTAATTAGAATGAAATGTCAGGCACACAGATGGTACAAGCTGGCACCCTGCCATCCCGCCAACTGCTGCTGAAAGCACAGCACCCCACTGCTGACAGCTGTTCTGCTATGTCCCAAACCAGCAGATGTCAAAACTTTCCAGCTGAGGAAAGCTGAGGAAAAAAAAAAAGGAAGCAGTAGCAGTGCTGAGGCTCTGCAGTCCCTGCAGCCACCAGCACTGCCTGCCTCTTGCTGTATCCATTGCCTGTTGGCAGCCTGCACACAGCAAGGGGACTCCAGCTGCAAACTAAAGACCATACCAAAAAGGACTGGCTGGGAACCGCTTTCCAAGCCCATTCTGGGAAACTGGGAAAAAGAAGTGAAGAGAACCCACGTGGGAAGCATTTCTTTGGGACAGGTTTCAGTTCAGGGTCTCTTTTAACCGGAGTTCTGCGGAATAGAAAGCAGGACTCTGGCTGGTGGCAGGCTGCAGTACGAAAGCCCTTTATCTTTGTAGCATGAGCAGTGGTCACACTTTATTTTCCCTAATGATGTTAATTCCTCTGATTTTTTTTTTATCATTACAAGATAAGAAGCAACCAAGATAACAGTCAGAATGCATCCAAACTCTCTCAGTGTTCAGAAATTCAGTATTTCCAATAATTAATTTAACCCTAAAGACAGGAACTAAAGAGTGCAGAATGTGTTCTGGTATGAATCTTGTGGGACTGACTGGAACATCTCTGCCATGAAGAGAGACCGAGAGCCGTGACTGAGGGCCCTGGGTCTGCTTAGTCTGGAGAGGAGAAGGATGAGAAGGAATCTGATCAATGTCTATCAATATATGAGAGGTGGGGGTCAGGATGAAGGTGCCAGGCTCTGTGTGGTGGTGCCCAGTGACAGGACAAGGAACAGCAGGTACAAGCTGGAACCCATGAGGTTCCACCGTAACATGGAGACACTTCTGTATGGAGAGGGTGACAGATCCCTAGAACAGGCTGCCCAAAGAGGCTGTGAAGTCTCCTCTGGAGACTTTCCAAACCCACCTCTGCAGCCAGGTTGATATCAGGGGTAACCCCAAGTCAGATGCAGGATCTTGTACTGAGATCTGTAGGCTTCAGAGGATCTGAGGCACTGCATGTTGCAGTAGGCAGCCTTTGATATGATTATTTACATCCACTCTTGCCAGATATGAGAGCTTCAGCTCCATAAACAATAACTGGCAGGGGTAAAGTACCCCTGATTAATTCAGCAGGCAGGTGACAGTTGTCTTCCAATGATAATAGTGACAATTCAACCTGAGCACAGTAACCAGCCCAAAGCACCTCAGTCTTGCCAGAGGATGTAACTGGATAGAAGACTCCCCAAGTCACTTTCATTTTCAGATCAGGGGAGCTTTACTAAGTTAGTGCTTATCCTTGACACTGTGAGGGGAGATGTTTGTTGGAGGCCACAAGTGTTAATTTTTAGAGTATATTGGTATCTTCTGAGAATGCAAGGAGAGCTGAGGATACCTTCTTGTTTCTGCCTTGCCTTAATGTGAGAAGAACTCAGTAGGAAACCTTGTTGATATGGTATATGTGCTGCTCACAGGCAGCTGCCATGCTGCCCACAAAGGTCCACAGGTTGTTGAGCTACAACCAGCCTGGGTGCAGAGGTGGCACTGCATGGTCAGAAACATCCTCATGTATCACTTCTGATGCAGACAGACTGCCTCCTAGACACGAGACTGGGCAGGCACAGGGCAAGGCCAGAGAGGAGTTGGGCTTCTCACCATGGATTTCACCAGTAAAGGAGCAGTGACTCTGCCATGACTCAGTTACAGGGCTGCTGCAAGCTCTGCAGGGTTGCCATCCCACAACTCTGTGAGGCACCAGACTGTGCAGAGTGAGTGGTGCTCAACACCATGCATCCTACACTGCCTGCAGCAAAGGCCACAATACATACTGACAAATACACCATGGTCAGCCACAACCAGTGATGCCACTGTGAGACCAGGACAGGCTCCATACAGAGCTCCAAAGAACAGCTATGGCCCCTTGTGCATTTTAGGATAACACAGAAGATACAACCAGAGAAGAGAAAGGAGCACAGCACTGTAGATCTGAGTAGAGGAAACATAGATGATATCTCAGCTTGATAGTGCCCTGAGGGCCATGAAGATGATCAGAGGGCTGGTGCACCTCTCCTCTCAAGACAGGCTGAGAGAGTTGTGACTGTTCAGCCTGGAGAAGAGAAGGCTCCAGGAAGACCTTAGAGCAGCCTCACAGTATTTGAAAGGAGCTACGGGAGAGCTGGCTTCGTCTGGCATCTGCTTTGTTTTGATTGTCTGACAGAGATAAGGGGGGGAAGAAGAGGGAGGAGTAGCTCTGAGCCCTTCTGGGCAGTCTTCTTTGGGAGGGAGTTTGGGTTTCTGTATTATTTCTAATTTGTATATCCTTGTAAATATTGTGTATATCTGCTTGTAAACTGTGCCATGCTCTTGCTTCCAAGCTGTCTGAGTTAGTCTGGTAAATTCCAAGGTGTTGGGGAGAGAAGTTCCCAATCTACCACACTGATCAATACCTTCTCCCCCACTTCTAGATTCCTTTCCAGCATTCCTAAGCTTCTGCTCAGGACACAAATCTAAACCTGGAGAAGGGGCAGAGTACTAAATGTCAATAACAGCAGTTAGGCTGCAGTTTTGTCACTGTGCCCATGAAACCCTCACTTGGAGTTGTCCAAAATGTTCTTACTGGCCTTAAAACAAGGATGAGGGGAAACGGCCTGAAATTGTGCCAGGCAGGTTTAGGTTGAAAACGAGGAAAAATTTCTTTGCTGCAAGAGTGGTCAGGGATTGGAACAGGCTGCCCAAGGAGGTGATGAGGTCACTACCCCTGGAGGTGTTCAAGAAGTGTGTGGACATGGCACTTGGGGAGATAGTTTAGTGGGCATGCAGATGCTGGACTCAATGATCTTGGAGATCTTTTCCAACCCAAAGAGCTGCACAGTTCTATGATTTTCAGTCCTGTGGGCAGCATCAATCAGTTCAGCATTTTCTGCTCTAATTACCAATTTGACTGAGTTTGACAATTAGCAATTAGTCAGTGAGAAACACCTGATGAATGATCCCCGGGCATTAATGTCTCAAGTAAATCGCTGCGAGCAGCCATTAAAAAGGTAAAAGCACTTGGACAGATCCGATCCGTCCTGCACGGCTCAGGAGGACACGTTCTGAGCACAAGTTCTCCTCTGCCTGGGAGCTCCAGAGAAATTCCAGTGGCTACGCAGCTTAAGCCTAGGCTAATGCTGCAGATGCCCTCGAAGCGCTTGTTTAAGTGAGAGCTGACACCGATTTCAAGCCATGCCTTTCCCAAACCCTTATTAATAAATCACCACTACTGTACAATATTTATCATCCAAATTAGGTCAGATGATTAAGGGATTATTCCTACAAAGCCTGAAATTTAGAGTGTCTGAACACCCATGGCTTCAGCAACTGAAGTGGAAAGGGAACTTCCTTAAAAGCCACAAGATGGCATGGATTAGGTTCAGGCCTGAGAGCCAGAAGCTCCTGAGCCCTGTTCGCTCACAATTATCTGCCTTCACTGTTAGTTTTGACCTGGCATTGGCACTGGCAAGTTAGAGATGTCCTTCACTCTTGCGTCACTGGCTGGGACACTGACAGCCTCCTGATACAAAATGGGGTCTTCAAGGTGGGAGAAACAATGCACTAAGCTGTCCTCTGTCATTCTGCATTCTCCTCAACACCACACTGTGCATGTGTCTGGTGGGAGAGGTGAGAGTAAAGGCCTGGGATCCCCCTAACTCTGCATGTCTGCATTGCAGAACCATTGAATTGGTTTGGATGAAAAAGACCTTGTAAGATCAAGTCCAGCCATTAACCCAACACTGCTGGTTCACCACTAAACCATATCCCTAGGCATCACATCTACTTCTCTTAAATCCCTTCAAGGACAGTGACACCAACACTTCCCTGGGAAGCCCATTTCAGGGCTTGGCAACCCTTTCTGTGAAGAGATTTTTCCTTATATACAAACAAAACATCTTCTGGCACAACCCAATGTTGATTCTTCCCCTTTAAGGTAGATGTAGGGAACAAGGTCTCCCCTGCACCTCCTTTTCTCCAGACTAAACACCCTCAGGTGTCTCAGCTGCTCCTCACCAGCCCTGTTCTCCAGACCCTTTTCCAGCTTCATTACACTTCCCTGGGCACACTCCAGCTCCTCAATGTTATTGCTGTTATAGCAAGGGGCCTAAAACTGAAGCCAGTACTCAAAAGTGTGGCCTCACCAGTGCCCAGTACAGGGCCACAATCAATTCCCTGATCCTGCTGGTCACCACTGCTGATCCAGGCCAGGATGCTGGTGGCCTTCTTGGCCACCTAGACACATGCTGGCTCATCTTCAGACAACTGTCAACCAAAACTCCCAGTTCCTGTTCTGCTGGACAGCTTTCCAGCCACTCTGCCCCAGGCCTGTGGCACTGCATGGGGTTGTGGTGACCCACATGCAGGACCTGTCCTTTGGCTTTGTTTCACCTGAGCCCACTGGCCTCAGCCCGGTGATCAGTCCAGCCTGCCCAGCTGCCTCTGTAGAGCACTCCTGCCCTCAGCCACTTCGATACATTTGCTTACTCAGGTACTGCCTACGAATTTACTGGGGCTGCCCTTGAGCCCCTCAATCAGATCACCAATAAAGATATTGAAAAGAAGTGGCCCCAGCACACACTGGGGAGCCCCACTTGTGACTAGCCCCCAGCTAGATTCAGCTCCATTCACCACAGCTCTCTGGCACTGCTTATCCAGCCAGTTTTCTACCCCAGTCAGTGGGGTCTGTCTGAACCATGAGCAGTTTCTCCAGGACAGACAACATCCACGGCCTTTGTCAGAAGGAGATCAGGTCCATCAAGCATCACAGAATCACAAAATCAACCAGGCTGGAAAAGACCTCTAGGATTATCGAGTCCAGCCTATCGCCTAACCCTTCTAATTAACTAACCCATGGCACTAAGTGCCTCATGCAGCCTCCTCTTAAACACCTCCAGGGATGGGGACTCCACCACCTCCCTAGGCAGCCCATTCCAATGCCAATCACTCTTGCTGGGAAGAACTTCTTCCTAACATCCAACCTGAACCTGCCCTGGCACAGCTTGAGGCTGTGTCCTCTTGTTCTGTTCCTGGGTGCGTGGCAAAAGAGACCAATCCTACCTGGCTACAACCTCCCTTCAGGTGCTGTAGATATCAGTGAGCTCTGCCCTGAGCCTCCTCTTCTGCAGGCTGCACACCCCCAGCTCCCTCAGCCTCTCCTCACAAGGCTGTGCTCCAGGCCCCTCCCCAGCCTTGCTGCCCTTCTCTGGACACCTTCCAGCATCCTCAACATCCCTTCTAGCCCCCTTCAGATATTGGAAGACCACAAAAAGGTCTCCTTGGAGCCTTCTCCTCTCCAGACTGGACAGCCCCAACTCTCTCAGCCTGTCCTCACAGCATAGCAGCTCCAGCCCTCTGATCATCCTTGTGGCCCTTCCAACTCCTAACCTTCTGTGATTCTTGGAGCCAGAAGGATTTCCACTCATTTTTGCTGCTAATACTGACAAGATCTGGAATTCTGCACCTACATTCCACTTCCCTGCCCAGTCCCTCTTCTCTAAAAGGTCAGTACAGAATTCCAAGATATGTTCCTGTCCCCCTTAGGATTTTTGAATTCAATTCCACATAGAAGTGACCTTGGCTGAGTACCACATTGTAATGACAGTGCATTATTAAATGTGAAGGTGCCCCCTCGCTGGGATGCTCAGAGGTTACCAGAGAGCTGCACCAGCTGTGCCTACAGGCACACCCACAATGACCTGCACCCACACCCAGACACATACCTAGAAGGTGGTGCTTATAAACACAGATTCAGGCACCTCACAATACTTAAAGTGAGTAACTTGTGAAGAATTATCTCAGGGAAGCAAGGTTTAAAGGTGCCACACAACTACACGTGTAAGCACGGCCTCACCACTGACCTTACAACGCTCTTAGTGTCCTGTGCTTCGCTAATGCTGCTCCTACTACTACAGGCAATCTATTCTACCCCCATCTACACTCATCAAGTGCTCATAAATCAGCATTAGGCCACTTTTGTACTGAGTTGCTGATTTTGAGACAGCAGACAGCAGCAGCATTTGGATTCAAAGTCTAATATTGGAGCACATATTGATTTTAATTAGTCTAATTAGTTCATTACACAAAAAAATCAAACACACCATTTATTACATTCCCAACTAATGACATATGATCAAGGATTTAATATGATAATGAACAAGATCAATTATCACTCATAAAGGAAGTCATTAACAAGTGTAAACACTGCCTAACTGAATACCATTACAAGTTATGAAGTCATAGCCAGGTCATTTGCATAAGCATACTAATTTTAGTTCATTAGGCTCCTACCATTTCATCCTGAGAACACCTTTCATAAAGCTCCTTTCTTCCAGGAGGCTCAGCTCAGAGCTGCAAACCCAGTCCTTGCTGTCAGCAGTGCAGCTCTTCATCCTCCTCCAACTCCATGCTCTTCAATCAACCTTCAAGCAGAGCAGCCAATGGCTGTGGACTGTCTCAGAAAATATTAGGGAGTATTACAGGAAGGAAATGAGGTTTCCAG
Source organism: Tricholaema leucomelas (assembly GCA_013400475.1). Taxonomy (NCBI): domain Eukaryota; kingdom Metazoa; phylum Chordata; class Aves; order Piciformes; family Lybiidae; genus Tricholaema lacrymosa; species Tricholaema leucomelas. The sequence goes on along the minus strand of WAAF01007738.1, from coordinate 41,561 downwards.
CTGTACCAAAGTGGATCCAGGAGGGGAAAAACTCAAAAGCTCTTCTACTTGTGGTCTGGGACATTTCAAATGCTAAATGGAGCTGGTGATAGAAGCCAGCTCTGCCTTGCCTGCTTGGTAGCTCAGAGAGGAGGGAGCCACATCCACTAGCAGGGTTTCACTTCACTGGAGAAGCTGCAGATTCCAAACTTTTCCAACACAATTTGCAACTTAAGCACTAAATAATGAAACATTCTACCACCCCTAAAGTCTCAATACTTACCCCAAACTTTTAATCTGTTTGAACTTTTTTTAAGTTTCACCACCATGATGTATGTTAGATCTTACAACAGCATCAGAGCTGTCAATCACATCTACAGCAATAAACTCTTTGTTACAGCAGAACCACACCTGTGTGCTGCTGGCAATGGAGAATGGAAAGAGTAAGCCTTTGATCCGCCAGAATGATTCTCCTCCTGCTCTAGTTCACAAAGGCTACTTTGGATTACTTTCTGTATGCAGCTCTGTATACCAGGATACACTGAGTGCATGATTAGAGAAACAGAAGAAATAAAGGAGAGTGCTAGCTGTAGGGGACTCACTTCTGAGAGGAACAGAGGCACCACTATGTGGGGCAGACCCCTCTCACAAGGAGGTGTGCTGCCTACCTGGAGCCTGGGTTAGGGATGCTGCTAGGAAAATTCCTAGCCTGGTGAGCTCCACGGACTACTACCCATTATTGATCTTCCATGTAGGAGGAGAAGAAATAATGACTGCTAGTCCCAGAACAATCAAAAAAGACTTCAGGGCCTTGGGACGAGTGGTACAATGCTCAGGGGCACAAATCATCTTCTCTTCTATTATTCCAATTGATGGCAGAGCCATTGGATTGAACAGCTGCATGCAGTCTTTTAATACATGGCTCTGTGGCTGGTGTCATCACCATGAATTTGAGTTCTTTGACAGTGGTATGATCTGTACAGCACCAGGGTTGTTGCCACCAAACAGAGACACCTCTCTTGAAGGGGAAAGAGGATCTTTGTGGTGGAGACGGCAGGGCTAGTTGACAGGGCTTTAAACGGGATGTGAAGGAGGAAGGGGGTAAAGTCATCAGGCTGCCATGTGGCAAGGCGTGGGAGGACACAGCAGTGTGAGAGCAATGGGGGACTAGTGAGGGCTCTCAACCTGCTGCCCAGAAGCATGCTGGGGGCAAAATAATGCAGTCAAAGTCTTGCAGAGGTGAGCCAGATCCCCTTCAGGCAGTAGCTGCCAACAGGAAAACATCAGGTGGTAGTGATGACATGAGGGGCAGAGACAGGTTGGGAGCTACAGAGGTGCCTGAGCATGGACAGGTGGGATCTGACCCTAGGGTTGGAGTACAGACTGAGAAAAGAGTGCCCAAAGATTAGGGTAAGGGAAAATCAGTCAGCAAGGCAGCTCCAACAGAGGCACAGCTGAAATGCCTCTGCACTAACACAGGGAGCAAGGGGAACAGACAGGAAGAGCTGCAAACCTGTGCAAGCCTCCAGGGTTGTGATGTCATTGGCATCACTGAGACATGGTGGGATGGAGCTCACGATTGGAGCTTGGGCATAGATGGTTACAGACTCTGCAGGAGGGACAGGCAGGGCTGAAGGGGAGGGGGTGTTGCCCTCTGCATCACTGATAAACTGGAGTCCATGGAGCTGCAGCTGGGGATGTGCAACACAAACCAGAGAGCTTATGGGTGAAGGTTAAAGGGAAGGCAGGGGAAGGGGACATCACAGTAGGAGTCTGCTACAGACCTCCTGATCAGGAAGGTGAAGCAGATGAGGCCTTTACAAAAAAATAGGAGAAGCTTCATGCTCACAGGCCCTGGTCCTCATGGGGGACTTCAACCACTGACATCTGTTGGAAGGACAACACAGCAGAGCACCAGCAATCTAAGAGGTGGCAGAGGAACCCACAAGAAAAGGTGCTGTGCTGGACCTAGTCCTCACCAACATGGAGGGGCTGCTGAGTGAAGTGAAGCTGAAGAGTTCCAACATCTGCAGTGACCATGAAATAGTAGAGTTTAAGATACTCAAGGCATCAAGGAGAGTGCACAGCAAACTCACTGCTCTGGACTTGAGCAGACTCCAACCTCTTCAGGGACCTCCTTGGCAGGGTGACATGGGAAAAAACTCTGGAAGGAAGGAGGGCCCAGGAAAGCTGCTCAGTGTTCAAGGATCAGCTCCTGCAGGCCCAGGATCAATGCATCCCAGAACAGAGGAAGGCAGGTAAGAATGGCAGGAGGCCTGCAGGGATGAAGAGAGAGCTCCTGGACACAGTTAGATGCAAGAAGAAAGCCTACAGAGAGTGGCAGCAAGAACAGGGAACCTGGGACAAATAGAAAGAAATTGTTCATGCCAACAGAGCTCAGGTTAGGAAAGCCAAAGCACAGCTGGAACTGAATCTGGCTGGGGACAGTAAAGGAAACAAGAAGAACTTCAGGTATATCAGTGAGAAAAGGAGGACTAGGGAGAATGTGAGACCCTTCCAGAAGCGAAATGGAGAGCTGGTGACAAAGGAGATGGATAAGGCCGAGGTGCTCAATGACTTCTTTGCCTCAGTCTTTAACAGCAAGGCCTCCAACCACATTGTCCAAGTCCCAGAGGGCAAAAGTAAGGACTGGGAGAAAGAAGATTTGCCTACTGTAAAAGTAAGGACTGGGAGAAGGAAGATTTGTCCACTGTAATTGAAGATCACGTTGGTGAGCACCTCAGGCATCTGAACATGCTCAAGTCCATGAGGCCTGACGAGATCCACCCATGAGTCCTGAGGACACTGGCAGATGAAGTTGCTAAACCACTGCCCATCATATTTGAAAGGCTGGATGAGGCCTTGAGCAACCTGTTCTAGTGGGAGGTGTCCCTGTCCAAGGCAGGGGGTTGGAACTGGATGAGCTCTGAGGTCCTTTCCAACCCAAACCATTCTATGATTCTATGATTAGCGACCTACACATCACTTGTGTGCATCTCATGGAGAGTCAAACGACTGTTTCAGTTGGAAAAGACTGACTCCAACCATTCTCTAACTCTACCAAGGCTGGAGCTAACCCATGGCCCTCAGCGTCACATCTCTGCCTCTTTGAAACACCTCCAGAGATGGGATCCAGACAGCTCCCTGGGCAGCCTGTGCCAGTGGTTGAGAACCCTTTGAGTGAAGAAGCTTCTTCTAATATCCAACCTACACCTTCCCTGGTGCAACTTGAGGCCATTTCCTCTCCTCCTATCTCTTGTTACTAAGGAGAAGACACCAACCCTCACCTAGCTCCAACCTCCTCTCAGAGAGTTGTGGAGAGCAATGAAGTCTCCCCTCTGACTCCTGATATAATTCAGTATATTCCCATGGCCAAAGAGTTAAAAGTTTTCGAAGGAAACCACCAAAATGATTCAGAAGAAGAGAACACTCTTCCCTGTGCCACGCTGGAAGGTGAGACCCTGGAACAGGATGCCCAGGGAGGCCGCAGATGCCCCCTCCCTGGAGGTTTCAAGGCCAGGTTGGACCAGACCTTGGGCAACCTGGGCTGGTGGGAGGTGTCCCATTGCATTAGGTGAGCCTTAAGGTCCCTTCCAACCTAAAGCATGCTGTGAATCCAGCAATGTGTGATAATGCTCAATGCACACAGGCTGGGGCGGGGGAGTAGCCTCGAATTCAAGCTTAAAAGGCTACAAAATACAGCCTCATGGCTAGAAGCTGGCAGAAAGTTAGTCCAAAAGAACTCACACTCTGCTTCATTTATTGGAAGATTTCTAAGGCTTCAGTCCTGGGCACTCTTCTGAGAGTGTGATGCAGTCTACACACCAACATCTACAGAGTTAACAGAGCAAAGGCCTTTGTCCTTCCAACCCAGCCTCCAGAGTTTCCAGTGTTGTCTGACAGGTGGGCCAGGATGCCCATAAACAGGGATCAGGCCCAGCCAGCATGGGTTTAGGAAGGGCAGGTCCTGCCTGACCAACCTGATCTCCTTTTATGATCAGGTTCCCTGCCTGGTGAATGTGGGGCAGGCTGTGGATAGAGTCTGCCTGGACTGCAGCAAGGCCTTTGACACTGTCTGCCACAACAAGCTCCTGGCACAGCTGGCAGCTCCTGGCTTGGACAGATTCACTCTGATACAGGTCAAGAACTGGCTGGAGGGCTGGGGCCAGAGAGTGGTGGTGAATGGTGCCACATCCAGCTGGCAGCTGGCACTGATGGTGTGCCCCAGGGATCACTGCTGGGCACAGTCCTGTTCAATATCTTTATTGATGATCTGGACCAGGGGATTGAGTCCAGCATCAGTAAGTTTGCAGGTGACACCAAGCTAGGAACAGGTGTGGAGCTGTTGGCTGTGTGATAAGTTGGATTGGATGATCTTAGAGGTCTCTTCCAACCTGGTTGATTCTATGATTCATTCTATTCTATGATTCTATGACTGTTTGGATGTTACTGTCATTAGGATTTCAGCATTATTCCCACACAGGTCACCTACCTTGGTTCCCAAGTCAAAAACGCATGCAATGATTTAAATTCTCACTCTGTATAAAACCACAGGACTGCTTAGAGCAGGGCACACAGGAACACATTCAGGTGGGTTTTGAAGATCTCCAGAGAAGGAGACTCCACAGCCTCTGGGCAGTCTGCTCCAGGGCTCCAGCACCCTCACAGTAAAGAATTTTTTCCTCATGTTGGGATGGAATTTTCTGTGACTGAGTTCACATCCATTTGCCCTCATCCTATCCCTGGGCATCACTGAACAGAGCCTTGCTGCATCCTCCTGCCAGCCACCCTCCAGACAGATGTAAACATTGAGCAGGTCACCTCTCAGCCTTCTCTTCTCCAGACTAACCAGCCCCAGGTTTCTCAGCCTTTCCTCACAAGAGAGATGCTCCAGGCCCTTGACCATGCTCATAAATGAATTGTGAAAAAGCAGTATCCTACATAAATAATTAGCAGAAGCAAATGGTGCACACCAAAGAGAGAAGCATCAGGAACAGCACAGTTTTGCTAGCAGAACAGGAGTCTGAACATATTCATTGGGTTATGTCTCAGGGTAGGTTGGGATGGCCACTGGCAGGATATCTGGCTCAGCTTTGTGCTTAAAACAGGGGCTAACTTCACAGTGAGATAAGATGCCACACTAGTGTGACACTCCAGAAGACAGCAGAACTCCTACACTGAACATGACACATTCCAGTTGTCCAAGGGTCAGGGCTGGGCTGGCCACTAGACAAGTTCCAGAAGCTCTCCATGAAGCCTTCTGCTTCCCAAAGGGGAGAGAAAGGGAATAAGGGAGAGAGACTGATGAGCTGAGATAGAAACTAAGCCAGCTTTAGTGAAAACAGTAACGATGAAATTATATCTGTACACACATAGATAGAAAACCAAGCCCCTGATGGCAATAGTCACCAGCACCACTGATGCTGTGCCAGAAGGCCTACACTGGACTCAGTGGTAAAAGGGAACCAGATTCAGGACTGGGATCAAAGGGAGGAAGAAAGAAGTTGTGCACAGTACCTGGTAAAATACTGAAACAGGTGTGTTAGGAACTGCCTCTCACTACTGAAACTGAGCAGAGCAGCTCAGAGGGGTTGGCAGTAAGCTAAAGTTCTCCATACAGCAAGTACAGGCACATACAATGCAGTTTCCAGTGTTCACAGTGACATACAACTGAGACATATCAGAAGTCCAAACTCCCTCTGGGACAAAGAAGCTGCCCAGATGGGGCCCAGAGCCTCTCTCCCAGCCGAACAACCAGCAGAGCTTATTTGTTTGCTGTTAGTGGAGGATATTAGAGCTGAGCAAAGGAGAAGTGAAAGGAGCAAGGGCTCTGAATCAGAAGAACAAGTTGTTCACACTTTGGCTTTCTATCCCTTTTGGCAATCCAATGAATGATACAGACTTTAGCATTATTATTCTTTTACACCAAATGATCTAATTTCTCCCATTAGAATATTTCGGTTAGCCTCAAACCAGTACATGTGGTTGAGGCCCCATCCCTGGAGACATTCAAGATCAGACTTGATGTGGTCTTAGGTACCCTGCTCTAGTTGGATGTGTCCCTGCTGACTGCAGGGGGGTTGGACAAGATATCCTTTGAAGGTCCATTCCAACCCAGTGCAGTCTGTGAATCTGTGATAGAGTTATCCTTGGATAGCAGCCACTGAAGAAAATAAGAGGTTTGATCATGGTGACCCCCAAGCTGTACACTGAGCATAATGTCCATGGCTGAGATCCCTTGTTGGGCAGATTAGGCTCACCTGAGCTGTCTGCTCCTCCTCACAGCTGTGGCTTTCTCCTCTGCAGCCCAGGGTGGCACACAAGATGTGGCAGTGCCCTTAGTCTGCAGCCCAGCCCTTGGCAACTCTTGGCAGCAGTTCTCCCCATCAGTTCTGACGGCTAGCAGCAGCCCTTGCCTGTGCCCTGCACTGCAGGAAGTGCTGGCCCTAAGCAGAGCCTGAGCTGGACAGGGACAGCACTGAGCAGCACCAGCTCTGGGCTAGCTCACAGCAGGACACAAGTGTAAACAAAAGGGAGCTGTAAGAGTTTTTTGTTTGTTTTGGTGGGTGTTGTCTGTTTTGTTGGTGATTTGGGGTGGGGGAGGGGTTTGGTTTTGCTAGGTTGATTTTTCTTTGGTGGACTGTTTGGGGGCGGTTGAGAATCTCAGTAGGTCTTCTCACTGGAATGCGATGCCTGGACTGGAGGACAGAAGAAAACAAAAAGGCTGAAGCACGAAAGGATTCTGAGTAGCACCCAGACCCTTTCGGAATTTGGCACTGAAAGCAGGGAATTGCAGCAAGTGTTCCAGGGAGTTGCAGGCAAATGTTCAAGGTTTAGCAGTGATCTCTGTACTTTTTATTGATGCTGATGACACTCCACTGCAAAGCTGGCACAGTCCTTGCTCTGACTGTTAGACAGTTAAGAATGTAAACCAGAAGTGCCCAGAAGGTTGGAGTGCAAGGGTTAATGTACTTCGGTTAGCACATTCACACTGGTGGTAGGCACTGAGGGTAACTGGCATCCAAACTACATATTCCCAAGACAAAGGCATCAAACCCTGCACTTTGGCAGAATGCTAAAGGCCATACTTACAGGTGGCATCCAAATATTAACTTCAGAGTATGCAGAGCATGGATATTAAAACTGTGTGCTGGCTTGAAGCAATCTAGAATGTTTTGGTGAGAAGAACTAGATTACAGGCTGTGAAAGGAAAACAAGGCTGATGTCTACCTCGCTCATAGGCTTGCTGAAATGTATAAAAACAAGAATCAAAACATAGATAAAGGCACTTCTTCTGCTGGCAAGCTCTGAGCTACATCACTCTCTCTAACCTCACCCTCCGTTTTTTTTGACTAATCNAGAGTCCTTACTGCACTCTCTAACACTCCTTGCCTTGTGCCAGCACCTTTTTGAGTTCAGGAAACAACCACCCAGTAAATAAATTCCTAGGGACCTGCACCCAGAAATGATGTGTTTAAACTTGAAGAGGAGGACTTACACTGGATGTTAGGAAGAAGTTCTTTATAGTGAGAGTGATGAGACACTGGCACAGGTTGCCCAGGGAGGTTGTGGCTGCTCCCTCCCTGGAGGTGTTCAAGGCCAGATTGGATGAGGCCTTGAGCAACCTGTTCTAGTGGGAGGTGTCCCTGCCTATGGCAGGGGGTTGGAGCTGGATGATCCTTGAGGTCCCTTCCAACCTAAACCATTCTATGATTCTATGACACCCAGCTTTGGGTGACAAAGCATTCCAATTTTTGTGCATGTCACTTTGATAGTGCCTCTCTTAAAACCAGCTTCTCACCCAAAAGCTGGCAAAATAAGGCTTTCCGTTGGGGACAGCCAGGAGCCAGCACTGGTCACTGGCAGCCCAGCAAGCAGCTGTGTGCTGGCTGCATCCAATGCAGGGAGAGCAGCAGCACAGGGAGGGGATTCTGCCCCTCTGCTCTGCTCAGACCTCACCTGCAGCACTGCCTCCAGTGCTGGGGACCCCAGCACAAAGAGCATGTGGAATTGTTGGAGAGGGGCCAGAGGAGGCTATGAGGATGATCAGGGTCCCCTGTGAGGACAGGCTGAGAGAGCTGGGGATGTTCAGCCTGGAGAAGAGAAGGCTCATGGGAGACCTTCGAGCAGCCTTACGGTACTCGAAGGGGTTCCAGTAGAGGATGGACTTGATAAGGGCGTGGAGTGACAGGACCAGGGACAATGGCTTGAAGCTTGAGGAGGGAAGACTGAGACTGGAGATGAGGAAGAAATTCTTCAGAGTGAGGGTGGGGAGATACTGGAACAGGTTGCCCAAAAAGGTTGTGGATTCCTCCTCCCTGGAGATGCTCAAGGCCAGGCTGGATGAGGCCTTGAGAAGCCTGGGCTGGTGAGAGGTGTCCCTGCCCATGGCAGGGGCTTGACACTGGTTGATCTTGAAGGTCCCTTCCAACCCACCGCATTCTATGAATCTATGACAATAGGCATCTAAGGCCAGCCAGACCATTTGCAGTTTCAGCAAATGGCTTAGAAGATCCAAATTTTGGGGCAAATTGACTGATGACAAGGGAAACAAAACAAGCACTGCAACTTTGAAAGGAGCACCTCTGAAGACAGCCTGACAGCACCTTTATGTTTATGACTCATAATGGACAGCCAAAGGCAGTGTCTTTTGATTTCACTGACCTTTCCTTACTCCATGGACAGAAGGTGTAGATCTAATGATTAAGTCATGGACTGCCAGAGCAGACACTAGAAGACTGATTTTATAGGAAATAAAACTGAAGAGAGCAAATTAGTAATAGACCATGGAATTTCACATAGCAGAGAGAAATTTAATGAGCTCTTCTGTAAAGTTTAAATATTTGTAATAGCAAGTGAAGATTGGGCTCTCAGAGGCCAATTGCTCTCACAGGAACACAAATAATGACAAAAATCACAAGTTTTCTTACCACTTTGTCTACAGAAGTGTTTCTGTTCCAATATGTTGGCCACGCATTTCACACGATCCATGACTGATTACACCTACCCGCCTCAGCAGCAGGTTCAGTGCTCAGCAATAGGGCTTTTCTTCAATGCCCAACTCAAACCATGCACCAAACATCTCTTNAAAGTGGATTAATCAGAGAGATGGCAGAGAGGCTAGAGAGAGAAATGCAGCTCAGAGCTCCCAAGCAGAAGAAGTGCCTTATCTATGTTTGGATTCTTGTTCTCATACCTCTCAGCAAGCCTGTGAGTGAAGTAGACATCACCCTTGTTTATCTTTCACAGCCTGTGATCCAGTTTTTCTCACCAAAACATTCTAGCTAGCTTCAAACTAACACTCTCTGTTTGTGCTAGAATCACAGAACTGTCAGGGTTGGAAGGGACCTCAAGGACCATGCAGTTCTAACCCCCCTGCCATGGGTAGAGACACCTCACACTAGATCAGGTTGTCCAGAGCCACATCCAACCTGGCCTTAAAAACCTCCAGGGATGAGGCTTCCACCACCTTCCTGGGCAACCTGTGCCAGTCTCTCACCACCCTCACGGTGAAGAAATTCTTCCTAACTTCTAATCTCAATCTCGTCTCCTCTAGCTTGGATCCATTCACCCCAGATCTATCACTACCTGACACTCTAGAAAGTCCCTCAGCAGCTTTGCTGTAGCCCCCTTCAGACACTGGCAGGCCAGCTTAATAGTGGAGATTTTGAAACAAAAAAAAAGTGAAGTAAAGTATGTTAACCTGGATTTGGTTTTCCCAGTCAGTTGTCATGCCTCTTGTACTACTTCACCCAGCAGCTCTTCAATTACTGGCACGGATTGGACCAGAAGAGTGATGCCAATCTGAAGGAGCTTGTCCTGGTACAATGAACAAAGGGGAGGTCACCGGGAGAAGGACCAAGAGTCCTGTTGAAAGGGCTCAGTGATTGAACTTTGTATTCCCCCCTGTCTGAAGAACAGCAAAAGTCATTTCATTTCCCAGCACATTTCTGTTCTGTTCCCTGATGTGCTCTGAACCACACAAACAGAACATTTCACAGCAGCAGAGCAGCTCCAAACCACTCCCTCTGAAATTGCCTCACGACTTAGCCAGTAACAAGTCCTTAAAGCCTCAGGTCAGGCTTCTCACCCCATAGTCAGGTTTTTCCACAGAACTTAAAAGCCTCCCATGTCAAACATCTTCCTTGTCTTTAGAACAGGCCTTATGAGGACCAGCTAAGGGAACTGGGGTTGCTTAGTTAAAGGGAGGCTGAGAGGAGACCTTCTCACTCCCTACAGCTCTCTGAAGGGAGGACAAAGCCAAACAGGCACCAATCTCTTCTCTCTAATAACACATGACAGAAGAAGATGAAATGGCCTCAAGTTGCACCAACTGAAGCTTAGGTTGGATACAGTAAGGAGCTTCACTGCAAAGGTTCTCAGTGACTGGCACAGGCTGCCCAGGGAGGTGGCCTAATGCCCATCCCTGGAGCTGTTCGAAAGAGGCAGAGATGTGGTGCTGGGGGCCATGGGTTAGCCCCAGCCTTGATGGAATTAGAGAATGGTTGGACTGGATAACCCTGAAGGTCTTTTCCAACCGAAAGGATTCCGTAAATGTGTGATTTCTAAGCACTTCCTCAGCAGCCTGCCTGCCAAGAGTCACAGAGCAGTAAAACCTAAAGGTGCTAAGAAGACTGGAAAAGACCACTGGCAGAAAAGGAGCCCAAGAGAAAAGCACAGACTGCTATGTTTGGACCAGAGTTCTTGAAGGCTTCTTTGTCAAAATATCCAGCCTTGAACACCACAAGGACAGAGGCAAAGCAGCCACAGAAGCTCCTCTTATGAGCTCAAAGCCTGCAGCAAATAGCAGTGATGTTGGAAGGTTTATGGGAGCAGGAATTAGCTTTCAACATGCCACTGGTTTCAACAATAACAAATCAAAGACTACTGCTCTCTTCTGCCATGAGGACACTAAGACAAGATGGTGAAAGCTACTCAAAACAAAAGTGAAAAATTGCATTTTGAGTTTAACAAATGAGGCAAGTATGAACAAGAGCAACCTCAAACAGAACCTGTTTAGAGCCATAGCAGTGTACCATGGCAGCAGCTGCTTTTATGTCAGCCACCTTCTCTGAACTGCTCCACAGGGCAGCCAACAAACAGGCTGAGCTGCAGATCAGAACTCTGGGCAAACTTGCAGTCAGATGATCTAAACAGCCACCTGCTCTGCTTTGTCTGTACCATCCAGAAAGCCAGGGAGAGAAAAGACTGTGACAGACTGCAAACCCTGATTGCATCTCAACAGCTTCTCGAGCAGTGCCAGCTCTGCGCTGCAGCACAGGATTATAAACGTGTATGCTGAGAAAACTGATCATGGCATAGAGTCACAGCATGGCTTGGGTTGGAAGTGACCTCAAAGATCATCTGGTTCCAACCACCCCTGCCATGAGCAGGGACATGTCCCACTAGACCAAGTTGCTCAAAGCCTCATCCAACCTGGCCTTGAACACCTCCTGGGAGAGGACATCCACAGGCTGGGTGGGCAACCTGCTCCAGTGCCTTGCCACTCTTACAGTGAAGAATTTCTTTCTTATGTCTAATCTGAATCCAACCTTTTTTCAGTTTGAGACCATTACCTCTTGTCCTATGACTACATTGCCTCACCAAGTCCCTCCCTGAAGGGAGGCTGTAGCAAGCTGGGGTTGGGCTCTTCTGCCAGACAACCAGCAACAGAACAAGGGGGGACAGTCTCAAGTTGTGCCAGGGGAGGTCTAGGCTGGATGTTAGGAGGAAGTTCTTGTCAGAGAGAGTGATTGGCATTGGAATGGGCTGCCCAGGGAGGTCGTGGAGTGGCTGTCCTTGGAGGGGTTCAAGCAAAGCCTGGATGGGGCACTTAGTGCCATGGTCTGCTTGATTGGCTAGGGCTGGGTGCTAGTTTGGACTGGCTGAGCTTGGAGGTCTCTTCCAACCTGGTTGATTCTATTCTATTCTCCCCATCATTCCTGTAGGGCCCCCTTAAGATGCCTATGAGGTTTTCCCAGAGCCTTTTCCTCTCTAGGACAAACCACACCAACTCTCAGCCTGGTGTAACACGGGAGGTGCCCCAATTCTCTGATCATCTTTGTCACCTTCCACTTAAGCAGGTCCATGTACTTTAGGTGGGGTTGGAAAAAGGGCTAGTCAGGCTTGGAGGGTAGTGGTTCATGTGTCAAACTCTACCTGGAGGCTAGCAACAGGTGGAGTAGCACAGCTTTGAGATCTCTCCTCTTTAACATCAATCAGGGCCTCAGAGGAGGCAGCAGCACACATCCTCATGGAGCCTGTGGGTGACACCAAAGTGGAGGGGCTTCAGTACAGCCAAACACAAACCATGAGATAGTCAAAAAGCATAAAGGCCAACTCCTGCAGCTGGGAAAGAAGAATCTCTTGCACCACTGCAGATGGGGGATGGGTGCCTGGGCAACAGCTGTGCCTTGGCAAACAGCAAGCTGAGGTCAGGCAGCACTGAACCTAGGCAGAAAAGGCAGTCAGGACCATTCCAGCCCACAGCCAGCAGAGCAGGGAAGTGATTATTCCCCTACAGCACTTTGTCTGTGTACTTGCCAGGTGACAGCTACAGTAGTAGCCAGCCTCCTCTGCCACGGGAAAGGACTTGGAAACTGGCCTGTGCTGGGTGTGCTGGGGGCTCAGAGCAGGTATCCTGAGACACACAATGGGCATTTCACAGAAACAAGAAAGGTTGTGGCTGGAAACAGGGAAATTTCTTTTCATCCTACGGGCCAGTCAAGCAATGGATGAGGTTGCCCAGGCCCTGGAGGTTTCCAAGACCAGACTGGGTGTAGTCTGACTTACAACCTACCATGCTTTGAGCAGGGAGTTGGCCTCTTGAAGTCTCTTCCAACCTGAACCATTATACAATAATCATAGAATCACTAAGCTCCAAGATCAAGTCTAACCATCAACACAACATCACCGTGAGCACTAAAACATGTTCCCAAAGTGCAACAACCACACATTTTTCAACACCTCCTGGGATGGTGACTCCACCACTTCCCTGTTCCTGACCACTCTTTCATAAGAGAAATGTTTCCTACTCTCCAACCTAAGCCTCCTCTGGTGCAATGTCTGAGGCAGCTGGGGGTGTTCAGGCTGGAGAAGAGGAGGCTGAGGGCAGACCTCATTGCTCTCTACAGCTCCTTGAAGGGAGGTTGGTGGTAAGAGACAAGAGCAAAGGAAATCGTTCCAAGATGCCCATGGGAAGGTTCAGGCTGGATGCAAGGAAATACTTCTTCTCAGAGAGGGTTCTCAGGCATGGGAATGGTCTGCCCAGGGCAGTGCTGGAGCCATCACCCCTGGGGGTTTTCAAGCAGCCTGTGGAGGTGCTTAGGGACATGGTTTGGTATTGGTCCCTCAGTGCTGCATCGAGGGTTGGGCTGGATGAGCTTGGAGGCCTCTCCAACCAGACATTTTCTGTGATTCTGCAATCTTGTCCTTTTGCTGGTTACTTGGGAGAAGGGATCAACCCCCGTCTCACTCCAAGCTCCTCTCAGGTACTTAACCTCTAAGTTTGAAACTGATCTTAAGACCCCAGTCATAATAGGCAGCAAAAAGCATTTCTATGTAAATATTGTTGCCACTCAGTCACTCAAGTGGGCAGGATCCTTTCCACTTGAGTTGTTACCAAACCCCACTTTGCAGAATGGCTTTTTGGGTTCACAGAATTACAGAATCATAAAATCAACCATATTGGAAGAGACCTCCAAGCTCAGCCAGTCCAACCTAGCACCCAGCCCTAGACAATCAGCCAGACCATAGCACTAAGTGCCTCATCCAGGATTTGCTTGAACACCTCCAGCCACAGCCACTCCACCACCTCCCTGGGCAGCCCATTCCAATGCCAATCACTCTCTCTGCCAACAACTTCCTCCTAACATCCAGCCTAGACCTCCCCTGGCATAACTTGAGACTGTGTCCCCTTGTTCTGCTGCTGGTTGACTGGGAGAAGAGCCCAACCCCACCTGGCTACAACTTCTGACTTGAGCAGTGCTTGCAATGCTCAATGTATAATCCATCAAGTACCATCACAACAAATGTGCAAGCCATCACAGGCCGCCAGAGGCCAGCCAGGCCTTTGCAAGCAGCCAGCTGTGTACCTCAGGCATTTTGATCAAGACACTAAAAACATACCAAAAAAAAAAAGGCTCTGTGTTTTTCAGTACTGAGGATGTTAAAAACTCCCAGTCAGTGCTGGGGACTTGCCTTTGCCAAGAGGATTTCAACACCACCTTGGGCAGCAGGATGTCACAGGGCAGAAACCCTCTGAACAGAAATGCTCCTGCACAGCAGCTGCCTTTTTGTACAAGACAGATCCTGCCTCAAAAGACAGAGGGTTTTTCATGACATTTTGGTTTCTTTAAGAGCAGAAAGACACCTCTGCATCTTTTCAACCACCCAGCCCAAGCAGCCCATAAGCTTAACAGGTTTTTGTTCTTCTCTTGGTTTTTAGTTCATTTAGGATTTTAACTAATTTTTGGGGGGTATTTGTCTTCTTTTTTTCATTCCCTCTCCCCTCTCCCCACCCTACCCCCCCCTCCCCGACATCTTTCCAGTAAGCCATGGCTTTATTTTACAGGAGGGAACTTCAACTTCTGGAAAAGGAGCCAAAAGTTATTTGTTTAGGCAGAATATTATGAAGAAGTTCTTCACAGCGAGAGTGACTGGCATTGGAATGTGCTGCCTGGGGAAGGGTGGAGTCCCCATCCCTGGAGGTGTTTAAGAGGAAGCTGCATGAGGTACTTAGTGCCATGGGTTAGTTAATTAGAAGGGTTAGGTGACAGGTTGGACTCGATGATCCCAGAGGTCTTTTCCAACCTGTTTGATTCTGGGATTCTGTGCTCTCCAGCTGTGTGCCTGCTCCTCAGCTCCACTTAGTCTAGTAGCAGCAATCCATACTGAACAGGTATGCTGGGAAATGCAAACCCTGACAGGAGGTATATAAATAAAATGTCTAAACCATCTTTATTAACCTTAGCCTGTACTTCAATCTTCTACCTTCACAGCAATTACTAGAATTAATTTACCTTAATAACTCCAAGCGCCTTTTAGTGCCTTGACACCTCCTTTTGTCTCCAACAAGTTGGAAAGAAAAGTTTGATTAGAACCTGTCAAAACACAACGGAACCAAGGCGTGCAGCAAGGTGTGATTTACAAAGTGGCATCTGTGCAAAATGAGCCTTGCATCTGCACTACAGAAATTCATTTGTGGACCTAGGGTGACATCGAGGCACAGGAAATTAGACATCTTTACACCAGAGAGAGAATTACACAGCACAAACTTCAGGCAAGACAAAACAAAACTCCCAAGACTGGAGAGAAAAGACAAAGGAGTCTGCTTACTCTTTTGCCAAGTAGAAGCTCAAAAGACCTACAGGAATCTGGCAGAAGAGAAAGTCAGGCTGTTGAAGGAGTGGAACAGCAGAGGCCTCAGAGTGTATTTAATCTGCCCTGATACATCACTTCCATCCAGACAACCCTTTGTGCTTGGTAACCTGCTCGTGCAGCCAGCCAAAAGCAGGGTCAGCTGCGTGTCTGCAGGCACACAGGCCTCTGGGTCTGCACTCTTTAGCTGTCAGCTATGAAACCAGAACAGTTGCCTGGATTTGGCTTTCTTCAGCACTTCAGGAAGCTTTCCTGCCTTCTCAGAACAGCTGTAACTGCAAACCAGGGAGAAACAACACCAAGTTGGCAGCAAGGAAGGATCTGTTAGAGGGCAGGGGGGGCTCTGAAGAGGGGCCTGGGCAGGCTGGACAGATGGCACAGCCCAGTGCCAGGAGTTTTAACAAGGCCAAGTGCCAGGTTCTGCACTTTGACCACAACAACCTCAGGCAGTGCTACAGGCTGGGGACAGAGTGGCTGAGAACAGCCAGGCAGAGAGGGACCTGGGGGTACTGGTTGGCAGTACAGCTACCTGAAGGGATGTTGTAGCCAGGTGGGTTGGGTTCTTCTGCCAGGCACCCGGGGACAGAACAAGAGGACACAGCCTCAATCTGTGCCACAGCAGGTTCAGGAAGAAGTTCTTCACAGCAAGAGTGATTCACATTGGAATGGGCTGCCCAGGAAGGTGGTGGAGTCCCCATCCCTAGAGGTGTTTAAGAGGAGGCTGGATGAGGCACTTAGTGCCATGGGTTAGTTAATTAGAAGGGTCAGGCTGGACTCAATGCTTAGAGGTCTTTTCCAACCTGGTTAATTCTGGGATTCTCTGACACGTGTGACCCCTGTGCTGCTATGCTGGGTGGGTCCTCTTCAGCCATTCCTGGGGCAGGGGTGTTGGTGACACCTCTGTGTTCTGGTTCTGTTGTTCTTCTGAAGTTTTGTTTGTTTCTTCTCTTTGTTGTTTGTTGCTCTGTGTTCTATGGTGGTTTCTGTTGGGTGTTTTGATTAAGGCCCTGATGAATGCCCTGGTATCTTGCCAGCAGTCAATTTTTGCACCATAGCTACAATCAATTCAGTGAAAAACCTAGCCTAGCACACTTTTCCATCTTAAGTAAGCCACGTATTTCAGAGTCTCACAGAATGGGTTGGAAGGGACCTTAAAGATCAGCCAGTGCCAAACCCCTACTGTGGGCAGGGACACCTTCTACTACAGCAGGTCTCATCCAGCCTGGCTTTGAACACTTCTAGCCCTGCAACCACCACAACTTCTCTGAGCAACCCGTTCCAGTGTCTCACTGCCCTCATGGGGAAGAACGTCTGTCTAAGGTCTCATCTAAATCCAGCTTCTTACAGTTCAAAGCCATTGCCCCTCATCCTGTCACCACACACCTTCCTTCATAGATTCATAGAATGGGACCTTAAAGCTCATCCAGTTCCAGCCCACTGCCAGGGGCAGGACACCTCCCACCAGCCCAGGTTGCTCAAGGCCTTATCCAGCCTGGCCTTAAACACCTCCAGGGAGAGGGCATCCACAGCCTCTCTGGGTAACCTGTGCCAGTGTCTCACCATCTTCACTCTCAAGAATTTCTTCCTGATCACCAGTGTCAATCTCCCCTCTCCCAGCTCAAAGCCATAATCCCTCATCCTGTCACTTCCAGCCCTTGTCCTAAGTCCCTTCCCAGATTTCTTGCAGCCCCTTTCAGGTTCCCTCAAAAATCAGTCTGTTAATAAACCACATTTTTAAACTGGCATTTTTCTGCAAGCTCATCCTTCACTAATGCAGCTACTCAAGTTGGAGCTCTGCCATAGCTTTAGGTGAAAGCAGACAGGAAACTCTGGAAACTCTGTGCCTTTAGGAGACACTATTTAAGGATTTTGAAGCACTTCAAAATATCACTTTGAAGCTGGAATCTGAATGCCAAGCTTAAGAGCCAGAATTTACTTCTGAAATATTTACACTGATACCTTCAGTGGAATTCTTTAAAGAGCTCTCCAATACCTGCTCGTTGTAAGCTCATTTTCTCTCCTGAAATCCGTTACAAGCGAGCACACAGCAGCAGCAGGCAGAGCACAATGCTACAGCCAAGAGTAAGGTTCAGCACTTTCAAAAATATGCACTACATCAAGCCAGATATTCCTCAAATATTTGCATTTTGTCTGCAGCTCAGATATTTCAGAGCTACACAAAGTGTAGCTGAGAGGCAAAACTGAAGCTATTGATAAAAATGAGTGAAATTAACGTTCTACTTGGAGAGGATTCCAGGAATTCTCCCCCACCCTGAAACAGAGTTGATTCTATTAAAAGTGATAAATGAAATGGAAATTAAAATTTTAATGAGGTGCTTGTTAATCCATTTGTTCACATCTAATTTGAACTTGGTTAAATTGCTACTTATTATGAACACTAGAGATAGGATTCCTTCTAAATCTCAAGGGCAAACAAAATGTTAGAGGACTGCTTGTCCCAAGATAGGTCCACAGTATATTATCCAGGCTTCTGAAATTAAGCACTGGAGCTATTTCCTGTGATACATTTCATTTAAGAAAATTAATGACATTTTAAAGCAGTTGGTTAAGTCCTTTGACATGGTAATTGTCCACACCAGAACAATAGAAGAAATATAACCAAGAGGAAGCTACCTACCTGCCATTGATCACACCCCAGTCTGGAGGGTTTGTTTGTACCTACTGCAATTCCTGAGGACTTCATCAAGCGCTCTCATTTCTCTTCCTGGGAGCTGGGGTTGTTGTATCCTATTTATCTCTACTTTCACACCCCAGTCTGGAGGGTTTGTTTGTACCTATTGCAATTCTTGAGGACTTCATCAAGCGCTCTCACTTCTCTTCCTGGGAGCTGGGGTTGTTGTATCCTATTTATCTCTACTTGGTCTGTATCTATGAATTTGGTACAGGCACGTATCAGTGATCTGTGTTTTTTCTGCTTGACTTTAACTGGCAATGAAAAACTTGAACCTCACCTGGAAAACAGTGGAACTCTAACACAGGTAAGCACAAAACAATCAAAATGCAGAGCACTTGCAGTAATGAAGAGTGTACAATGGTGTGACAATCCCATTAAAAAACCTAGATCTCAAAAAGAAGAAGAAGTGTAGGGCCATAAGCAAAGAAATGCTGGAAGCAGGGTTGTATGAGCAAGGCCCAGAATGGGGGCATTCAGTATTGCTGTGCCTCATTCCAATGGTCACAGAAGAGCTTTCAAATAGTTTCAATTCTTTCCAATAACATTTTCAAAAATATTATACATTAGTTTTCAAGATATTGATTTTCAACCCACACCTGAAACTCCCTAAGAACAAGGAGAGGTTTGTGAGGCTCCACTCACCAGCACAGCTCTGCATGTGTCTTCTTGTCAGGATGCAAATCATCACACAATTGTCAGGGCTAGAAGGGACCTCAAGGATCATCCAGTTCCAATGCCCCTGCCATGGGCAGGGACACCTCACACTAGATCAGGCTGCCCAGAGCCACATCCAGCCACCACCTCCCTGGGCAACCTGTGCCAATCTCTCACCGTCCTCATGGTGAAGAACTTTTTCCTAACCTCTAATCTCAACCTGCCCTCCTCTATCTTGGATCCATTCCCCCTAATCCTATCACTACCTGACACTCTAAAAAGTCCCTCCTTATCTTCCCTGTAGCCCCCTTCAGATACTGGAAGGCTCCTCGGAGCGTTCTCCTCTCCAGAGTGAACAACCTCAACTCTCTCAGCCTGTCCTTGTAGCAGAGCAGCTCCAGCCCTCTGCTCATCCTTGTGGCCCTTCTCTGGACACCTTCCACCACCTCCACACCTTTCCTGTAATAGTGGCTCCAGAACTGGACACAGTGCTCCAGGTGGGCTCTCAGCAGAGCAAAGTAGAGGGGGAACATTTGAACTATTTCATAACTCCAGTGAAAGTCAGCTTAGTTCAAGTGACAGAGTCTGGAGTTCCAGCTTTATATCTGATAAATTCTCTTCCCCTTGGACTGTGCTTGAGCTTTACTAAGATAATTTTCCACCCCTCCAAGAATCCCAGGATACAGTACACTAGATCCATAATAGGACTCAGTAAATTGCTATCTTAAACACAGTGATGTTTTGTCACAGACTCTATTTTGATACTTTCCTGAAGTTTGTTTTATCTTCTGAAGAGTTTAGATCCAGCTAAGTTTCACAGATTCACACAGAATCACAGGTTGGAAGGGGCCCCCAAAGCTCATCTTGTCCAATGTCCCCACACCCAGCAGGGACACCTCCAACTAGATGAGGCTGCCCTTGAATGATGGGTTCTTAGTAACCTGTTCCAGTGTTTCACCACTCTGCAGGACTTTCTCCTGATGTTTGACCTAAACCAACCCTTCTCCAGTTTCAAAGCATTGTCCCTCATCCTTCTAAACAGTTCCTCTCTAGCCTTTTTGTAAGTCCCCTTCAGTACTGAAAGGCAGAATTGGAGCCTCCACAACCGCTCTGGGCAACATGTTCCAGAGGCTAACCACCCCCATGGGGAAGAGTTTCTGCCTAATGTCTAATCTCAATCCAGCTTCTTCCAGTTTAAAGCCATTGCCCTTGTCCTGGCTGGGAGGAGTGACTGCCACACCAGACGGCTGTGCTGCCATTCAACCAGACTTGGACAGGCTGGAGGGGTGGGCAGTGAGAAATGGAATCAAATTCAGCAAAGGCAAGGGGAGAGTCTGGCACCTGGGAAAGAACAATCCCAGGGCGCAGGATAGGTTGGGGACTGACCTGCTGGAAGGCAGTGAAGGGGAAAAAGACCTGGGGGTCCTGGTGGGTGGGAGGTTGACCCTAGGCCAGCAATGTGCTCTGATGTCCAGGAGGGACAATGCCATTCTGGGATGGATTAGAAGGTCTGTGGTTAGTAGGTAAAGAGAGGTTCTCCTGCCCCTCTACTCTGCCCTGTTGAGGCCACATTTGGAGCAACTGTGTCTAATTCTGGGGCCCCCTGTTCAAGACAGACAGAATTCCTTGAGAGAGTCCAGCACAGAGCTACAAAGATGCTGAAGGTAGCAGAACATCTCTGTTATGAGGAGAGCCTGAGGGAGCTGGCGCTTGAAGCTTGGAGAGGAGGAGCCTGAGAGGTGGCCTCATTCCTATTGATAAAGATGTAAAAGGTGAGTGCCAGGAGGATGGAGCCAGGCTCTGCTGGGTGATGCCCAGTGACAGGATGTGCTAGTTTGAAGCTCGCTAGAATGTTTTGGTGAGAAGAATTAGATTACAGGCTGTGAAGCAGAAACAGTGGTGACGTCTACTTCACTCATAGGCTTGCTGGGATGTGTAAGAACAAGAACCCAAACACAGTAGGGGAGTTGCTCTCTGTCTGGNGGGGGGGGGGGCGGGGCGAGGAACACCCAAACCATCACACAGGACAAGGGGTAATGGTTGAAGTTGAGGCGTAGGAAGTTCCATGGAAACATGAGGAGGATTTTTTTTCCCTATGAGTGTGACAGAACCCTGGAACAGGCTGCCCAGGGGGGTTGTGGAGTCTCCCTCTCTGCAGATATTCAAAACCTACCTGGACACGTTCCTGTGTGAGCTGCTCTATGTGATCCTGCTCTGGCAGGGGTTGGATGAGCTTTTGTGTTCCCTTCCAGCCCCTGACTTTCTGTGACTCTGTCACACTTTGTAACAAGTTTCTCTCCACTAAACATTTCCTCTTCACTTCACTTTGCCCTGAGGGAGAGTAACGGCTCTCCAGCAGAACAGCAGCCATTTACTACGTAAGCATCTACTGCACTGGTAGCTACAAGGTGACTCTGCCCATTCTCCAGGGATTCTTCTCTCTTAGAAAAGTTGTGCCATATGACTTCCACAAAATGTGAACACATCCACATGACAGATCTGGATACTTCTCATGAAGAAGAATTCCCCAAGGCAAAAGTCCTCACCAAGCCACTTTCCTTCATCTACCAGCAGTCCTGACTAAGCAAGGATGTCCCAGTTGACTGGAGAGTGACAAGTGTGACAGCCATCTACAAGAAAGGCCAGAAGGAAGACTTGAGAGAATATAGGCCTGCCAGTCTGACCTCAGTGCTGAGGAATGTTGTGACAGGACAAGAGGCAGTGGCTTCAAGTTACACTGAATATTAGACAAAACTTCTTCACTGAAAGGGTTCTCAACCACTGGCACAGGCTGCTCAAGCAGGTAGTTGAATCCATCCCTGGAGGTGTTTGAAAGAGGCAGAGATGTGGTGCTGAGGGACATGGTTTAGCCCCAGCCTTGGTAGAGTTAGGGAATGGTTGGATTGGATGATCTGAAAGGGCTTTTCCAGCCCAAGCCATTCTGTGACAGGGAGCAGTGTTGTGAACATTTCCCACTGCTATTTCTTATCTTCTGTTTCCCTGAGGAAGATAGATCACATACTTACAGAGAGCTGGAAGGGGAGTTCTAAGCCTTGCATTAAATGCCACATCCCTTATAGAAAAATAAAGACCAGTATCACACTGCCCTGAATCCCTGACAATGCATTTTCTTCACCAGAGAATGTGATGAAGGAGAGCCAAGGATTACATGGGCAAGTAGTTAACTGCCTCAGAGGACTCTGAGCTAAGCAACTGCACACTTGCACATGCAAAGTGGTCTGGAAGCAGAGCACCAGAGGAGAACAAAGGCAGAGGGATAGGAGTTTCACTTGGAAAGTGTAGGAAGTGCTGAGTTTTCCCTTTGTTGTGAGGTTTTCAAGCGGTCATTAAGGGCTGCACTCTCCTGGAGGCAGCTCCAGTCCATCAAGCAGGTGTGTCCTGAGCTGGGCTGGCAACCACAGCACACCAAGTGGAAGGCAATGCTTCAAGGCCAAGCTGTGCTGGCAAGTACTGGGGCTAAGAAGCTCTTTGCAAAGTTTAGACCCAAAGAAGGCAGGCTCAGGACTTCCATTAAATTACAGACAGGCTGCTGGAGACAGCCAAACACCTGCAGAGGAGTAAATCAGGGGGACTGAGGAGAAGAAGCCTCTATAGGCAGTCAGTCATGGGCAGAAAAAAAATTCAGTCTAGTTTTCTTTCTAACTCAACTAATGTCGTAGCAGAGTATATTGAAGAGCAACATTCTGCTAGGAGAAGATTTAAGAGGCAAGTGTGGATTCAGTTGCCATCCCACCTGCCCCAGGCCTGAGTCCCACTGCCTGCACTTGTACACAGATATGCACACAGCGATCAAGCTGCAAATGTGCAGTAAATACACCCAGCCCTGACAACATTTGATTTATAGAGTTCAGCTGTACTCTTTGTGCACAGTAAATATCTCATCCCTTCACGTAACTGAGGAGCAAACAACACAGAAACAGGTGACAGCAGCCTGCTTTCCTCAAAGCAACTCATCCAGCCCACGGCCAGCTTTTGGTTGGCATCTTTTTGACAGCACAGCTGATGCAAGAGGGATGCCTGGCACAGGCTGCACCAGTGAACCCTTTCCATCACTCCTGAGGGTAGCCATTCCCATCATTTGCCTCTGTATCACTGTCTCAGCTTGGGGGCAGGAGCTGCCAGGACTGGAGGACAGAAATGACTCGCACCCCTTTCCAGGAGTAAGAAGGAGGATACTGCACACTGGCTGGAAGTTCAAAGAGAGATTCTGTTTACAAGAGCATATGTACGAAAGCAAGCAGGGAGAGCAAGTACAAAACCCACTGGCCTTCTAGAATCCTCCACCCCTTCCACCCTCAGTCAGCCTGAGGGTAGGCTCAAACTGCCCTCTCCAGCTGGAGCCTACCAGGCCTCAGCAGGTTGCATGGCACAGCTCAGTTCCCTGCCAGCCGGGAGCCATCTGCCCCAGCAGCCACGAGAGAAGAGCACTGCTCCCAAAATGAAGAGGTGAAGGCAGGGAAGGGGAGGGGAGGGGAAGGGGAAGGGGAAGGGGAAGGGGAAGGGGAAGGGGAAGGGCATCACTCAGGCACTGCCTTTCAAGCTACAATACCAGGATAGAATAACAATATTACAATATCCTGGGATGATCAAGTCCATTCCCCTGGGATGAGATAAGCAGGTCTGTCCCTCCGGGATGGGCCCCTGTCCCTATGGCTTTGTCAAGGGAGACCCAGGATCCCTCAAACTACCATAAACAGAAACCAAAGGCAAACCTCAGAGCAACCCAACTTTGTAGGTAGGCTGGATGCAAATCATTCTGACATGGCTGAAGGTAGAGCATTCACCTTTCTTTGTTCTTGGCTTTTTTGGAGCACTCCTGATCAAGAATCATCCTTTGGATTTCTATTTGCGTGTTAGCCCTAGAGCAGAGACTTGACCATGATTTATTCAATGAGATCCCACAGCAAGAATTTGTTTGGATTCACCAAGAAGGGATCTCCCTTACTGCTGATCAGAGGCAGGGGGATTACTTCTAAGAGATATGGTTTAGCACCAGTCTTGGTAGAGTTAGGTAATGGGTGGCCTCAGTATTAAAAGCCTCTTCCAACCAAAGCAATTCCGTGATTCAACTGAAGAGATACAACCATCAGCACCACCGTTTCCCACTCCTGTGCTATGCAGTGCTTCCTATCACTCCAGTTAAGCACTCCTGAAAGGATCCCATCATTCCCAGACAGCAGGGAAGTGCTGGTGCATTTCAGTCTGGAGGTTTATCCTGGACACCCCATTAATGCAGAAGAGTTAACCAAGAAAGAACAACTCCAGCTCAGCACAGGTCAAAAAGCCAGATATTAGGAGTATCTCACATGGCTCTCCACTGGATCCTCTCCAAATCCAGTAAATATCATGGAGGAAAGTGATAAATATTTATGCTTTCAACAGTGAAAGGTCACATTATTTTTCTGCTCTTCATCTCTCAGTATTAATGTATATTCAAGAGGAATATGTTTTCTTTTTAAACCTCCAAAACTCAACAGAAATGTGAACTTGTAGAGAAATTACTCTATGGATTCCTCCACCAGCCCACACTAAAAAAGCTACTTTAACCTTTTCAGCACCCACCAGCTATCAACAGCTTCAGCAGCTGCAATTAAGATCTGTCCAGGTATGGTGTATTCATCACTAAGTCACATGTGCCTGTGTATCCCAAAGCCATTCCTAGCAGTCACTGCAAACACACAGCTCATTTTCATGTTCAGTCCTACCAAATTCCACTTTGGTAAAGGATAGGAAGACCTGCAAAACTCAGCCCTGAATGATGTACACAGCTTACATGAAAAAGATGCACTGGGAGAACTACCTCAGGTGAAACAAGTAGTCAACAGATGCCAAACACGATTCTACAACAGGAACATTGGAGAAATCTTTCCCAACCATTTCTGTTCTTAACAGCAGAAACATTTAACAGCACATCAAAGCCTAAAGCATGGCAATGAAACCACCACACACCTCAGAATTTTGTCAGATGCAGATTATGAGGACAGAGCAGAGGGACCAGGTTCAAGTACACTTCAAGAAAGACACTGAGATCCTGGAGGGCAACAAAGCTGGAGAAGGGTCTGGAGAACAAGGCTGTGGAGGAGCAGCTGTGAGAGCTGGGAGTGTTTAGTCTGGAAAGAGAAGGCTGAGGGGAGACCTCATTGCTCTCTACAGCTCCCTGAAAGAGGGTTGGATTGAGGTGGGGGTTGGGCTCTTCTCCCCAGTATCAAGTGATAGAATGAGAGGAAATCATAGAATGGTCTGGGCTGGAAGGGACTGCCAAAGGTCATCCAGTCCAGCCCCCTCTGCAGTCAGCAGGAGCATCCACAACTAGAGCAGGCTGCCCAGAGCCCTGTCGAGCTTCACCCTAAATATCTCCAAGGATGCAGCCTCAACCACTTCCATGGGCAACATGTTCCAGTGTTCCACTACCCTCAGGTTCCACTAGGGGAGGTTTAGGTTGGACATTAGAAGAAAGTGCTTGACTGAAAGTGTTCTCAGCCACCAGAACAAGCTCCCCAGGAAGGCAGTTGAATGCCCATCCCTGGAGGTGTTTGAAAGAGGCAGAGATGTGGTGCTGAGGGCCATGGTTTAGCCCTAGCCTTGGCAGAGTTAGAGAATGGTTGGACTTCGAGGGCTTCTCCAGCCAAAACAGTTCTCTGATTCTTGGGAGAAAATGTGGGTAAAAAAGTATGGCTGAGGCAGCCACGGCTTGCACTCAAATGTCCGTAGTGCAGGCAGACATTTGTGCTAGCAAAGTAACAGGCAGTTACTGCCAACTGCCTTTTCATTAAAACTGAAGAAGGCCATTAGGAGGCCAATAATTATTTCCTGGGTCACCACACCACTTGCAGTGTCAGAATGCAAGGGAAATTCCAATCAGAGCCAAATGCACCCAGAGTACTGAACTACAGCATACACTTAGAAAAGAAATTAGATACTTGATACTAACCAAATCACTGAAAATTAGGGCATGCTCATTAATAACTTAATAATAATCATCATCCTCCCTAGTAGACATAACTGAATCATTGAATGCACCAGGTCAGAAGGAACCCTCAACAGCCACCTTGTCCAAACCCCTGCAGTCACCAGGGGCACTTCCAACAAGAGCAGGCTGCTCAGGGCTCCTGATCATCAAGTTTAACCTTGAATGTCTCCAAAGATGGAGCCTCCACCACACCTCTAGGCAACCTGTCCAGAGAAGGGCCACAAGGATGCTCAGAGGGCTGGAGCTGCTCCGCTACAAGAGACTGAAGGAGTTGGGGCTGTTCAGTTCAGAGAGGAGAAGGCTCTGAGGTGATGTTATTGTGACTTTTCAGTATCTTAAGGGGGCTACAAGAAAGCTGGGGGGGGACTTTTTAGGATGTCAGGCAGTGATAGGACTGGGGAGAATGGAACAAAGCCAGTAATGGGTAGAAGAAGTTTTCACCATGAGGGTGATGAGACCCTTGAATGAGTTGCCCAGGGAGGTGGTGGAAGCCTCATCCCTGGAGGTATTTAAAGCCAGGCTGGATGAGGCTCTAGGCAGCATGATCTAGTGTAAGGTGTCCCTGCCTTGATTGCTACGTGGCTGTGGTTTTACTTCCTGAGCACAACTTATAGCACATTTCCATCACTGAGTGAACTACAATGAGGAAATTAGTTTTAACTAAAGAAGCAATTTGAAATTATCAAATTCACATTGCTGAATTTCCAACAGTGACCTTCTCAGATAAGTCTAAGCCACTGGACACACAGCCCTAGTGCAGCCTGGCACTAGACCCCAGTCTTTGCAGTAACTTCAGCACCCCTACACTACAACACTGGACAAGTCAGCAATGTCTGTGCTCAGCCTGATGCTTTTCTTTCTCAGAGGAGACATGTCACACTGCAGATGAAAGGTGTGCATGTGAAGGCAGAAAGGTGTCATTCTCTTTATCACTTAGTTTATATGTTTGAAGTCTGTCAGCCTCCTTTTCAGGCTCTATCAAGATGCTGTCACAGATTATTAAATACATTACACTTGATAGAGCACTTTGAATATGTAGCAACAGGGCACAGTACTAATCTGTCGTAAGGAACTGTAATTATAAGGGTCAGATTGCAAACCACACTGAGATCCCAAGTGTACCTGGTTTTAGTCTTGTGTTCTGGGCTTTGTTCACATAGGCTGTGTGAGCTGGTGGCCTCAACTTCAGGGGTGCTGAACAGAGCCACGGTGCCAGCAAACACATCAGGTCCCCTGGAAAGTGGCCCAAAGTGGACAACAGAAAGGGTTTTTCTCCATTGGTTGATGGAGCAGATAAATAATTTGGGCAGCACTTCCTAACCTTTCATCTGTCCACGAGGAAATGATAAAAAAAATCACTGTGAGGAGGGGTCCCTGGCACTGTTGAGTGCACTGAGAAAGCCACTGGAAGTGAGTAGAGAGCACTGGTGGAATGTGAGGAAATGCATCTGCCAGTTAAAAATAGAGTTTCACTACAGAGGAGGAAGAGGCAGCAGCACTGACAGCCCCCAGGACACCAGTTACACATCATCCTTATTACCGATACTTCGAATTACTAAAAAATTACTTTGAAAATCAAAACTTCAAGGAGTAATACATGAATGAGATCTGCAAAGCAGCACAACAGCATCCCCATGAGAAGCAGAGGAATCACCATCATTTGGGATACTTAAAACCAAACTGGACTAAACACTGGAAAATGTTCTGCAGGGAATAGTGCTGAGTCTGTAAGGAGACAGACTGGATGACCTATCAAGTCTGCTTCCATCTGTAATACCTATTACTCTGTAATTGTCTCTCATCCTCAATCCACACATGAAGCAATCCTCACACAGCTCCAGTGCCAAATGATTTAGTTCCAAGGCTCCCACTCTTCCTTTGCTCATCATTTAAGACTAGGATAGCAAATCCAGCTTAGGAATGACAATGTTCAGAGCAAGATCAACACCAAGGAGAAGCATTCTGAAGCCTATGCAGTTCTAAGCCCTGCACCATGCAGAGAAGGGCAGAGCAAACATGGTTCACCTCAGAGCTTCTGCTTGCCAGTGTGCCCTGTCTTTGTGGGGAGCCACATGCACCTCAGCACTCAGGAGCACAGCTCCCCAAGAATCTCAGCAATTTTCTCAGGCTGTATGTGGATGACAGCTTCTTTCAGCTACAATCCTTATCACTCTGCCCAGGGCTGTGCTGTTTATAGGTCTGATTTACATACTGGAGGCAGCAGCAGGGAAGAGAGAGTGCATTATTTAGGAGGGATTTTTCCCTTGAAGTTCTTTCCTGCAGCTCCATAATCCATAGGATTGCTGAAATGTGGAAGTATCAGGAAAAGCCTTCTCTGACCAGAGGCAGCTGTGGTGCTTTATCATGGAGAAACAGCAGCAGGTTTCACATTCCAAAATGGCTGTTTCTGAGCATGAATAGCTTGGCCCATAGCTGGCTAAACTTGGGTCACTGCTCTGTCTCCTGATGCCCTCTTCCCAGCAGCAAAGGGGGATCAGGAAAAGCAGAGCAGAGCCAGCAATGGAAATGAACATAATAAACCAACAAAGCTACCAACAAAACTGACAAGACAAAGGAGAAGCAGACAAAGTTGTACTCAGCCAGCAAGGGTCACATCAAACGGGAAGGCAGTCCTCGGGAGAAGGAAGAGAAGCAGAGTAAGGAAGCCAAGCAAGAGGCTCCATTGGGAAGCTCCCCTCTCCCCAGTAACTTGTCCCTTTCCACTGAGGGTGATGCTGATGGGACACATCTGCAGGCAACTGCAGGCAGCTGTGCTCAGAGCTGCTGCTGGCCTGCAGCCCATGCTCCATAGGCACGGGTCAGACCCCAACACATAGCAGTGGTTTCTGCCCTCAGGAGGTGCCAGCCTGACAACAGACTTCTCCTAAATATTTACCAGCTGTCAGGATTCCACACTGGTTCGAGGGTGAAATTCCAGAACACTGGAGGTGACCAGTGTCCCAGGCTCCCAAGGAGCCTGTCACTCATAATTAGCCAGCCTTGGGTCAGACCTTTGGGTGGTACTCTTGGAAAAAGTTTGTCTAACCCTAAACAAGACCTGAGACACACTCAGGAGACACAGCAACAAGAGCAGGCTGGCTTGGCCATCCCGATGATACGCAACATTCTCAAACACAGAGAGAGTCTCCTCCCCTCTCGCACCCATAATATCATAGAACCACAGAAATGCTTTGGTTGGAAAAGACCTTTAAGATCAGCAAATAGCCTCAAGTTTTGGCATGGAGGTTTAGATTGTACATACACAGGGACTGGAACAGGTTGCCCTGACTTGTGGAGATTTCAACCCTGGAAAGGTAGGTTGGATGAGGCCTTGAGAACCTGCTCTAGTAGGAGGTGTTCCTGCCCATAGGATGGAGGTTGGACCTAGACGATTTTTAAGGTCCCTTCCAATTCAAGCCATTCCATGATTCTGTGAGAGAGTGGTCAGGCTGCCCAGGGAAGTGGTGGAGTCCCCATCCCTAGAGATGTTCAAGAAACACATGGCCATGCCACGTAGGGAGGTGGTTTAGCGGCCATGGTGGGGTTGGGTTGCTGGTTGCACTGGATGATTTTACAAGTCTTTTACAGCCTTAATGGTTGTATGATTCCACCATTGTGAGTAGATACCTGATAAGGAAAGACAGGTGTTCTGTCACCACAGGACTCAGGTCTCAGGTGCTCTTCCTTTCCCTGTCTTGCTCATGCAGTGTTTTACTCCTTCTCATATGGGTACGAGCACAAACAGTAGACCTGTAGAACCTAAGGCTATGAAAAACATTACAACCATCTCTGCTGACCTCCAAAGCAGCACAGACAATAGAATTATGATTCCAAATGAAATCTATGCCCCCTCCTAAAGCAACAGTTTACTGTATCCAATGACCTCCAGTTGCAACTTCATGCTCTAAAGAGCCCATTGTGTTCCCATGCCACTTGTTCCACTGCTCAAGTGCCCTGACTGTAAAGTTAAATTTTATCTAAACCTGCCTCCTAACTTCACCTACCATGGAATCACAGAATGGGCTGGGCTGGAAGGGACCCCCAGAGCTCATCCAGTCCAACCCCCTGCACTCAGCAGGGACATACTCCACTAGATCAGGTTGCCCACGGCCCTGTCCAGCCTCACCTCAAATATCTCCAGGGAAGGAGCCTGAGCCACCTCCCTGGGCAACCTGCTGCAGTGTTCCAGCACCCTCATAGTGCAGAACTTGTTCCTCACATTCTGTCTCAATCTGCTCTGCTCTAGTTTGAAGCCATTGCCTTCATCCTGTCCCTGCAGGCCTTTGCAAACAGTCTCTCTGCAGCCTTCTCGTAGCTCACTTCAGGTACTGAAAGGTCCCTACTGAGTCTCCCCAGTCTTCTGTAGGCTGAACACCCCCAGCTCCCCCAGCCTGTACTCACAGCAGAGCTGCTCCAACCCCATGATCATTTCCATGGCTTCCTCTGGACCTGCTCCATCGGGTCCACATCCTTGCTGCGCTGAGGACTCCAGAGCTGGATGAAGCACTGCAGGTGAGGTACTCACAGAGCAGAAAGGCAGCATCTCCTCTGCCACACCGCTTTGGATGCAGCCCAGGCTGCCCTTGGCCTTCTGTGCTGCAGTCTGACACTGCCTGCTACTGTCCTCCTTCTCATCCATCAGCACCCCTAAGTCCTTTTCCTCAGGGCTGCTTTCTATCACCTCCTGCCCCAGCCTGTACTGACAGTGAGGATTGTTCTGGCCCAGGTGCAGAACCCTGCAATTGCTCTTGTTGAACCTCAAGAGATTCACCTGGGCACACCTCTCCAGCCTGTCTACGTCCCTCTAGATGCCATCCTGTCATCTTGTCCCTCTGACATACTGACAGCACTACTCAGCTTGGTGCCATCTGCACACTGCTGATGAAGCCTGGACCTCACTGCCTATGGCAGTGATGCAAATATTACGTAGCACAGGTCCCAGCACAGACTCCTGAGGGACACCACCTGTCACTGTTCTCCATCTGGACTTGGAGCCATTCAGCACCACCCTCTGGATGTGGCCATCCAGCCAATTCCTTACCCACTGAACAGTCCACCCAGCAAATCCACATCTCGCCAGCTTGGCAAGCAGGATATTGTGGAGGACTGTGTCAAGAGATCACATCCATAGGGTGTCCCTTGTCCACTGACACAGTCACTTTATCATAGAGAGGTTAGTCAGGCAGATCAGGCTGCTCAGCCTCCCACCTTCTGCAAGCGCAACTATCAGTAATCTCCTCCAGGTTTCTCTGAGTTTTAATTAACTCTTTTCTTAAACTCCTTTAGCTAAATCAGCTTTCTAGTTCCTTCCAGTTGTGGTGGGCTGAGGAAGATAACATTAATCCAATTTAGCAAGAATAGTGGGGAATCAGTAAACCCAAAGCTCATGGACAAACTGGAGATGAGTGCCTGGAGAGCAGCCTGGCACAGAGGGACCTGGCAGCACTGGGTGACAGCAGCTGGGCATGAGCTGGCAGTGTGCCCAGCTGGCACAGGTTGTCAATGGCTTCTTGGCCTGTATCAGGAACAGTGTGGCCAGCAGCACCAAGGATGCCATTCTGCCCTGTACTGGCACTGGGGAGGCCTCACCTTAAGCACTGTGTGCAGCTCTGAGCACTCACTGCAAGAGAGATCTTGAGGGGCTGGAGCTGGGCCAGAGGAGAGTGATGAGACTGGGGAGGGGGCTGGAGGAGAAGGCCAATGGGGAGAGGCTGAGGGAGCTGGGGGTGTTCAGCCTCGGGGAGAGGAGACCCAGGGGGAACCTTAGCACACTCTGCAGCTACCTGAAGAGAAGCTGTGGTAAGGTGGAGGTCAGGCTCTGCTCCCAGGCAACTTGTGACAGGACAAGAGGGCATGGCCTGAAGCTGTGCCAGGGAAGGGTTAGGTTGGATGTTAGGAAGCAATTTCTGATGGAAAGGAGAATTAAACACTGTAATGGACTGATCAGGGAGGTGGTGGAGTCACTATCCCTGGAAGTGTTTAAGGCAAGCTCAGATGTGGCACTTAGTGCCATGGTCTGGTCAATGTGGTAGTGTTAGGTCATAGGCTGGACTGGATGATTTCAAGAGGTCTGTTCCAGCCTTAGTGGTTCTGTGATTCTGTAACATGTGGGCACCAAAATACAGAGTGACCACAACAGAGAGTGAGCAGCTACCATAAAGCTGGGGAAATGATCTTACACTAGTTATGGAGCTCGCTTTTAAACTCATGGCATTGCAGTCTGGGATTCCTCCAACGAATTCAGCTCTGTGAAGCCAAACTCTGTTTTGATCACTTTTATCTTTTACACAGAACTGAAACAGTCTTATCTGCACATGAATTGAAAAGAACAATGAAGCCTGCACCACTGAAAAGAGATCTCCTCCTTCACACTTTGGGCATTTCCCATGAGTTGAAATACTTTTTCTTCCCCCTCTTCTTTCAACATTATTTCATCACTTTCATTTCCCCCCCCCAACTGCTACAATAAGCATGTCCATGTAAGTTAGTGTGGATTGAAAGAAAAACAACTAAACACAATTAAAATGCTGCAAATGCAGCCCCAAGGAAGTGCTGAGGAACAGGGCAAGCTTCCTTACCTTTATGAGAAGTTCAGTCTGACCTCCAAGTGAAAGGTTCTGTCACATACTCAGAATGTGGTTTCCTTTAGGCTGTAGATTTTGGAAGTCTACCAAGACAAATTTTACTTCCTTGTACAATTCTAACCCTGTTTGCCCTACAAACTTTACTTTGTTCAACTCCTTCCATAAACTCAGCACTGCCACAAAGACTAGACAAAAAGGAAATTATTCTTTCTGATTCACAGGAAGATGTGATATTGATCATTTTCTACATCCTTCCTCACCTGAACAAGATTTTGTCTCCTTTGCGAAACACCAGAACGGTACAAAGTAGAATGATAGAATCATAAAATGCTTTGGCTTAGACAGGATCTTACAGATCCTGCAATTCCAACCCCCTGCCATGGGCAGGGACACTTCCTAGTACACAAGGTTGCTCAAGGCAATCTGTCCCACCTTTCTGGGGAAGAATGGGCTGCCCAGGGAGGTGGAGGAGTCCCTATCCCTGGAGATGTTTAAAAGGAGGCTGGATGAGGCACTTAGTGCCATGGGTTAGTTAATCAGAAGGTGTTAGGTGATAGGCTGGACTCGATGATCTCAGAGGTCTTTTCCAACCTGGTTAACTCTGTGAATAAGCCAGAGCACAGGGTGCCTCCTGCCCACCTAACAGGAGCAAGAGGAAGCTGAAAGCACTCTAAGCACGTTTGCAAAAGGACAGGAAAAAGAAACAGGACAAACTGCAGTGAGATTCAAGGGTTGTCTGAGGAGTGAATCACAGAACCCTCTAAGCTAGAAAAGACCTTTCAAGATGATCAAGCCCAACCATTAACCCAATGCTAGAAAGTGCACTGCTACACCATATCCCTCACCACCACATCTACATGCCCTTCAAATCTCTACAGGGATGGATGATTCCTTTCAGTGAAGAAATTGCTCCTCCTGTCTGATTTCAATCTCTCCTGGTGTCATCAGGCCATTTCCTCTTGTCCTGAGTGTGTAAGGATATATGGGGCACTGCTTTGGGAGGTTCTAGGGAGCCAAGGAATTCAAGCCACCTGGAACCAAGTATGCCACTGTGACATGTCTGCCCTCACAGTCTTGGCCTCGTGAATATTTACTTCTTCTACACTCCTTCAGAGTTTACTGAAAAGTAAAAGAAAGTTCTCTTTGATGCCAGTTAAGGCAACTTTCTTTATAGATTAATAGATCCACAGAATGGGTTGAGTTGGAAGGGGCCTTAAAGCTCATCCAGTTCCAACTCCCTGCCATGAGCAGAGACACCTCCCACCAGCCCAGGTTGCTCAGGGCCTCATCCAGCCTGGCCCAGAACACCTCCAGGGAGAGAGCATCCACAACCTCTCTGTGCAATCTGTGCCAGTGTCTCCCCACCCTCACTCTCAAGAATGTCTTCCTCATTTCCAGTTTCCCTCCTCAAGCTTCAATCCATTGTCCCTTGTCCTGTCACTCCCAGCTCTTGTCAAAAGTCATTCCTCAGCTCTCCTGGAGCCCCTTCAGGTACCCAAAGCCTGCTCTAAGTTCTCTCTGGAGCCTTCTCTTCTCCAGACTGAACAACCCCAGCTCTTCCAGCCTGTCCCCACAGCGGGAGGTTCTCCAGTCTCTGATCATCTTTGCAGCCTTCTCTGGACATGCTCCAGCACCTCCAGGTCCCTTCATCAGGCACCTTCTAAATATTTTATTTTTCTAACCATTTTGATAGTGTTTCTCCTTCTGCCCTTACTAGTGCCAAGATGGTCTCTGTAAGACTGCCACATCTGTAACTTTGGTGGGGGGGAGGCAGTATTTTTACCAGTCAAATATTTCACCAAACTAATTAATGTGAACTTCAAAGCTATTAACTTATTGAAAAGCTATTAATGTATTTTCATTACTCTGTCTTGCAAATTAAGTATTATCTAGGAGACTCCAGCATCAGGTCTCTATTCTGAGAGGGAATGTCTCTGCTAAAGAGATTCATTACTTCTTTTTTTTTTTTTTTAATTAGGAAAAGAATCACAGAATCCCAGAATGTCAGAGGTTGGAAGGGACCTCCATAGATCATCCACTCCAACCTCCCTGCCAAAGCAAGATCACCCAGAGTAGTCTGCACAGAAATGCATTCAGCTGGGTTTGAAAGTCTCCAGAGAGGTAGACTCCACAACCTCTCTGGGCAGCCTGCTCCAGGCCTCCAGCACCCTCACTGTAAAGAAGTTTCTCCTTGTTGAGGTGAAACCTTCCTTCTCTGTTCCAGTTTGAATCCATTGTTCCTTGGCTTATTGCTATGTACCACCAAAAAGAGCTTGGCCCCCTCCACTTGACACCCACCCCTCAGATATTGATAGACATTGCTCAGATCCCCTCTCAGCCTTCTCTTCTCCAGACTAAACATCCCCAGGGCTCGCAGTCTCTCTCTATGCTCAAGTCCCATAGCCATTCTCATAGCTGTCCACTGGACTCTTTCCAGCAGGTCCCTCTCTTGAACTGGGGAGCCCCAAAGTGAACACAGTATTGCAGGTGAAGTCTCAGCCAGACAGAGGTGAGGGGGAGGAGAACCTCCCTAGCCCTGCTGGCCACACTTTTCCTGATGCCCCCCAGAATGTCTTTGTCTCTCTTGGTCACAAGGGCACATTGCTGGCCCATGCAGAGCTTGCTGCCCACCAGCACTCCAAGGTCTTTCTCCATGCAGCTGCTTTCCAGTAGGGCAACTCCTAACCTGTACTGGTGCCTGCTGTTATTCCTCTCTGTGTGCAGGATCCTGCACTTGTATTGTGCTTCACCCAGCTCTCAGCCTGTCCAGATCTTGCTGGATGGCAGCACAGCCTGGCAGGGCCTCAGCCACCCCCCCAGTTCTGTACCATCAGGCAGCTGGACAAGGATGGGCACATCTCCCTTGCACATCTAAGTGGTGTCAGTTGTACAGCAAGGGATTGAAGGCAGCAGACTTTGCCCAGTTCTGAAATCTTGCACTACAGCCCCCAAGGAGACAAATCTGTGACTGAGATCCTTCTTCTTATGCTCAGCCTAGACTGCAGTTCTCATTGCTTTACTAAACCAAGGAAAGAATTACACATAGGGATGGCAAGGGAAACGTTGCCTCCACTTCAGAAAAGAAGCCCAACAGAAAGAATTTGCCCTTATTAAAAGAAAGGAAACGTTTTGCCTAAAAGCTGAGGTGTATGGGCTGAGCGACCTCCAGACTGGGCTGTTGTGCACCCTGCAGACCTTCTCCCACCTCTGTGAATCTCTGCAGTTCACACTTTGCATATGCTCAGCACAAGGCTCCCTCTCAAAGCGAAAAATAAAAACCTCCCCAGTGTGTACTCTCAGGCTGCAGATGAAGGAGCTAATCCAGCCCTTTGTAGCTGCCTCTGTTCCAGGCTGGTACAATGCCAAAGACAAGAACAGACAGCAAGGGAACATTTCCTTCTGTGCCCTTTGTTCCTTGGCTAATTGAGCACCCAGAGTTCACAGATGAGAGAAGCACAACAGAGGGAAGAAAGGCCAAAGACAATTAGGTAGATTAGACAGACAACTGCTGCTGGAACAGCGACACAAAAGGGCAGAGAGGGGAGAAAACCACAAAAACACAGCAGAAGGCGGAGAAACTAAGATGAGCTGGTTTGAGACCCGCATTTGCTCATGAAGGACAAGGAGCAAGGTCAGGGGAGAAAGCAGGGTGAGGCTATGGCTGCCACAGGCTGTGGCCTCTGTCCCAGACACAGAGATGAGTCCTCTGGAGTCACAGAGGGCACAAGCAGCCGAACGGCCAGGCCCAGCGGGCGGGCAGGGGAGTTGTGGCTTTCCATTCCCATAAGGCCTGCACCTCTCCTGCTACTCTGACTGCAGAGTCACTTCTGCCCCTTCTTCTCCTCTCCCTTCTCCCTTCCTGGCATCCCGGGGCACCGAGGCCTGGTTTGGCCTTGGCAATGCTGCCAGCTGGGGCCTGGATGGCCTAGCTGGGGCCTGGCGCTGCCAAGCCCAATTTTAGCTGTGTCACTTGGGCATGGGGGCTGGAGGGCCTTTGAGGCCTGGATTTTGGCCCGGAATGGAGGGGAGCTGTGTGAAGCTTTGGCCGAAGGAGGTGAAGCGTGGCCGAGGCAGACCGCGGATTGGTGTGTATGGATCTGCTTTGCACCGCAGTATGTAGCCATGAACAGCATTTCCACTGGAACTCTCCAACGTACCCAACCCTGTGTGCAGTGCTTTTAACTCCTTTGGGAAGGGTTCAAGAGCTCTGTCTCGCTCCTTAAAGCAAGGCAGTGGGTTAGGCAAGGGGAGGAAAGCTGCCAGGGAAAGAAAAGCTGTGTTCAACGAGAGGCATGCAGCCAGATGTCAGCAGCTGCGAGCAGGCAGAGGACAGTCCTGTATCAGCACCAAGCAGCCTGCTCAGAATCCAGAACTCAACCTGAGTTTATAACCCCAGCAGTTTACGGTGGCCAGTAGAGCCTTGGCCCTAAGCACCTGCAGGAGCTCTGCCAGCTCTCTGCCAGCACTCTGCTAGCTGAAGCACAGCTGTTTGCACCCACACCATCAACACAGCTCTACAGGTTCTCTGAGTGATGGCTTTCTAACTGGATCATGTTCCTTGAGTTACATTTATCCGTTCCTCCATGGCATAAATCACTGCTAGGGAGGCACCAGTATTGTATCTGAACTGACAAAGAGCTGAGCTGGCACCACCAGGAATGGAGTGAAGACTTTTTAAAGATGTTTCGAGTGCTCTGCAGAAATTAACACCAACACTACCCTAAACCAGTAAACAATCCTGTGGTGGGATAAAGCAATTAAGTAAACAACTGGGAGGTGCTGGTGGATGAGAAGCTCAACATGAGCCAGCAGTGTGCACTCGCAGCCCAGACAGCCAACCAGAGCTTGGGCTGCAGCAAGAGCAGTGTGGGCAGCAGGGCAAGGGAGGGGATTCTGCCCCTCTGCACCCTCTGGTGAGACCCCACCTGGGGCCCTGTGCCCAGTTCTGGAGCCCCTGGTACAAGAAAGAGCTGGAGGTGCTGGAAGGTGTCCAGAGAAGAGCCACGAGGATGATCAGAGGGATGGAGCTGCACTGCTGTGAGAGGACAGGCTGAGAGAGTTGAGGGTGTTCAGTCTGGAGAGGAGAAGGCTCCAAAGAGACCTTATTGTGGCCTTCCAGTATCTGAAGTGGGCTACAAGAAAGACGAGGAGGGACATTTTAGGGTGTCAGGTAGCGATAGCTCTGGGGGGTATGGATCCAAGCTAGAAGAAGGCAGATTGAGATTAGAGGTTAAGAAGAAGTTCTTCCCCATGAGGGTGGTGAGAGACTGGCACAGGTTGCCAGGGATATGGTGGAAGCCTCATCCCTGGAGGTGTTTAAGGCCAGGCTGGATGTGGCTCTGGGCAGCCTGATCTAGTGTGAGGTGTCCCTGCCCATGGCAAGGGGGTTGGATCCCTGAGGTCCCTTCCAACCCTGACAGTTCTGTGACTCTGTGATTCCATGAAATACTGAATTTGTCCCTCCAGAGAAAAATACCCATACTGAGGAAACCTGAGATGCCAAGATCCCTCAGATCATGCACAATGAGGTGAATAAAAATAATCTCTGTAGTTCCCTTACTAAACAGAAAGTCACTGAAAAAAGTATCCTGCACAGTAAGCCAGGTTTATTTTTAGAAGTAAATCAGTACTGTAAAAGCAATCTCTGTATTTATCAGGTCTCCCCAAAGCAGACACTCAGATCCACTAGAGGCAGACCTGGCCCTCTTGGGTGCAGCCTCATCTTTTTAGTCCAGAGGTTTTTAGGTTGTTTTTCACAGCAGTTCCTCCCCCTCAGCTGGATGCAATAGTAAGCTGAAGTGTCCAGAGAAGGTTAGATTTGAATGTTGATCTTTGTATTAGCATCAAATATAATCATAGAACGCTTTGGGTAAGGACACTTCATGCTCATCCAGCCCAACCACCCTGTAGGCAGCAGGGACATCTCTGGTTCAGAGCCCCAAACATCACCTGGAATGGCTCCAGGGATGGGGCAGCCCCCACCTCTCTAGGCAACCTGGGCTGGTGTTTCATCACCTTCAAAATAACAACAACAAAAAATCTTCTTTATTATCTTGCCTAAATCTTCATCTTTGAGCTTAAAACCATCACTCCTTGTCCTGTAACAACAGCCCTGCAAAAAGTCTGGCCACAGATTTCTGATCACCCCTTTAAGCACTGAAAGGCCATCAGAAGGTCCCCCTGGAGCCTTCTCTTCTCCAGGCTGAACAGCCCCAACTCTCTCAGCCTGGTCTCACAGCAGAGAGCTTCCATCCCTCTGATCATTGCTGTGTCTTCCTCTGCCCTCACTCCAACAGATTCGCAGAACCACAGAATGTCATGGGCTGGAAGGGACCTCCAAAGCTCATCCAGTCCAACCCCTCTGCAGAGCAGGATCACCTAGAACAGATCACACAGGAACACATCCAGGCAGGTCTTGAATATCTCCTGAGAGACTCCACAACCCCACCTGTGCAGCCTGTTCCAGTGCTCTGTCACCCTCACACTGAAAAATCCTCCTCGTGTTCTTCTTGTGCTGAGGACTGTAGAGCTGGGTCCAGCACTGCAGGGGGAGTCTCAGCAGAACAGAGCAGAGGGGCAGAATCCCCTTCCTGTCCCTGCTGCCCACGCTGCTGCATACAGTTGGCTTTCTGGGCTGCAAGTACACACTGCCAGCTCACATCCAGATTTTCACCCATCAGTACCCCCAGGCCCTTCCTCCTCCAGCTGTACTGATGTTGAGGATTTCTCTGACTCAGGCGTAGGACCTTGCACTTGGCTTTGTTGAAGGTTCACACAGTCTTACTCCTCCAGCTAGTTCCTCAGGACAACATCTTGCCCCTGAAGCACATCAACAGCACCACTCAACTTGCCATCATCTGAAAACTCGCTACAGTGCATTCGAGGTAAATGCAGCATCAAATGCAGTGCAGCCACCCTGTAGTGTCCCTGCTCCTGGGAAAAGCTGCCCAAAGCAGAGACACTTCTGCTTTGAGCTTTAAGCTAATGCACACAGTGCTGCAAAGATCAAAAGGGACACAGGATTCAAAGCACCTGATGTGGAAAGCTTCAACTAAGAAGCACACTCACCCAAAGATGGTCTTCCCAAACGGAAAGGAGAGACCCAAACAAGAATCACACAATACCAGGGATTCTGTGACTCCAAGGGCCTCCAAGGATCATCTGGCCCAACCTTTCTAGGTGATGGTGGAGTTGACATGAGCTGGCCCAGCACCCTGGCAAGCTGAGTCTTACGTGGGAGAATGCACCACTTCAAATGTCTGACTGTTCTCATGGGGAAACTTTTTCTTCTGAAGTCCAATGGGAATCTCCCCAGCAGTAACCTGTCCCCATCATCCCTTATCTCCTCCACAGGACTCCTTGTACAAAGGGAGTCTTCACCCTCTTGGTAGCCACCCTGTCTGGACTAGTCCATGGCAATAAGGTCTGCCCCAAGCCTTCTCTTCTCCAGGCTGCACAATTCCAGCTCCCAGCCTGTTCTCACATGGCCAAGGGCTGCCAGTCCCCTGCTCATTCTTCTGGCCCTTTTCTGGACACTTTCCAGCCTGTCCCCATCTCTTTTTGTGTAGGGGGGACCAGAGCTGCAGACAGTGCTCCAGGTGTGGCTACTGTTCTGAAGAACCTCAGGCCGCATAGCAGAGGAGTGTAGTTAGCCAAGCACAGCAAGCCCACTGTGTGAAGAGCTGATTTTCAGATCAAAACTGCCCTGCACAGTGATGTGGAGAACGGCAAAGCTGAGAAGGGAGATTATGAGACAGGAAGAGGATTCCTCACTTTAAGGAGTATTCCTATTGCTCTCCAAGGAGATTTACTTCATCTGCCACACAGCATGTCAAGAGTTTGGCTGCTCCTGCCCCAGCAGCTAAGCACCCCAACACTTTTCAGATTACCACGTGCCACAACAGCAATCCTTGGCACTAGCCTCCATTAACTGTCAGCACCTTTAAGATAGAAAGGAAACCTTTTCTTCTTGCAGTTATTACAGGAAAAGTGCACAGTTGATCTATGTAGAGCAAGTGCAAAAATGTTTTGTATTGTAATAATGATAATAATTTGGAGTATCTGGGCTAGAAAGTGTACTATTGTTAAAGTGTCAGTCAGGAGCCTTGTTACGCAAGGCTGGAACACCACATCCATCCATTACAGCCCTCTCTGTCACTCAGATGTGTTCTTCTGTACAAATCTAGCATCAATTTGAGTTTTAAATTGGCAGAGGCTGTAAAACATTCTTCTGCTGTGATCTAAGTTGCTGTTGATATCAGAATACAAAACACATTTCTGCTCAGACCCGCTTCTGCATAGCACTGATGGGAGAACATCAAAAGCCACCTGAAGCCCTCCTTTATGACATGCTGATGGTGCTCTAACCCCAGCCAGCAACCCAGCACCACGCAGCTGCTCACCGGCTCCTCATCCCTCTCAGTGGCATGTGGAGGAGAAGCAGAGAACTGTTTTGGTTGGAAAAGCTCTTTAAGGCCATGGATCCAACTGCTCTCTAACTCTACCAAGCAGACTTGGCATACACAACAGCTTTGTGGAATGCTTCTGAGGAGGTGACAGGATTCTGAAATCCACAGGAGCTCCAAAGGCAAGTTTGAATAATTTGCTGCTGAGATCTCAAAATCACAGAATTAATCAGGTTGGAAAAGACCTCTAGGATCATCGAGTCCAACCTATCACCTAACCCTTCTAATGAACTAACCCATGGCACTAAATGCCTCATGCAGCTTCCTCTTAAACACCTCCAGGGATGGGGACTCCACCACCTCCCTGGGCAGCACATTTCAATGCCAATCACTCTTGCTGGGAAGAACTTCCTCCTAACATCCAGCCTGAACCTGCCCTGGCACAACGTGAGGCTGTGCCTCCTCTTCTGCAGGCTGCACACCCTCAGCTCCCTCAGCCTCTCCTCACAGAGCTGTGCTCCAGGCCCCTCACCAGCTTCGTCACCCTTCTCTGGACACATTCCAGTACCTCAACATCTCTCTTGAATTGAGGAGCCCAGACCTGGACACAGCACTCAAGGTATGGCCTGACCTGTGCTGAGCACAGGGACAGAAGAACTGCCCTGGTTGTGCTAGTTTGAAGCTAGCTAGAATGTTTAGGTGAGAAGAACTAGATTACAGGCTGTGAAAGGGAAACAATGGTGACATCTACTACATTCATAGGCTTGCTGAGATGTATAAGAACAAAAGTAAAAAAAAAGATAAGGCATTTGGGCACAGCATGAGCTTTGAGCTGCATTTCTCGCTAACTTCACCTTCTGTCTCTCTGATTAATC
>WAAF01007736.1:22786-54865 GCA_013400475.1 Tricholaema leucomelas | reverse complement strand
AGGAACTCTCAAAGGTCATCTTGTCCAACCCTTCTGCAGTCAGCAGGGACACTTCCAACTAGATCAGGCTGCCCAGGGCCACATCGAGTCTGATCTTGAATGTCTCCAGGGATGGAGCCTGTTCCAGTATATTACCACCCTCATTGTGAAGAGCTTCCTCCTAATGTCCAACCTAACTCTACCTTGCTCCAACTTCAAGGCATTGCCCCTCTTGTGATTTTCAGCATTTTTGGTTGGATTGTGTTTGGATTTATTTTTGCACAAACAAAGTATAACTAGAGGGGGATGACCACTGAGCTTGGGTTTTTGTGGCGTTTTTAGGTGTATGAAAGTGGCTAAAGCACTCTCTTGATGCTATTCATTCTTGCAGAGCAAAACAGGTGTTGAAGAGAGGATGAGTTACGATTTTTGTAGGTTTTGATGTGTCTATTCCTTCAGTGGAAAAAAAAAAGCCTTGCTTGGTCATGTCTAGAGACCACCTTTCTTCTCTCTTTATGTGAAAGTGCAGCGCTGTAGTAGATGTTGAGGGTTATTTTTGGCAGTAATTTGGTAGTATTAGTAGTAGTAGGTTGGTGTGGTGTTAGTAGTAGGAGGTAGGTTGGTAGGTTGGTGTGGTGTTAGTAGTAGGAGGTAGGTTGGTAGGTTGGCTGGTTGGTGTGGTGGTGTTAGTAGGAGGTAGACTGGTTGGTGTGGTGGTGTTAGTAGTAGTAGGGGGTAGGTAGGTGGTAGGCTGACTGGTTGGTGTGGTGGGGTTAGTAGGAGGGGGTAGATAGGCTGGCTGGTTGGTGTGGTGGTGTTAGTAGGAGGTAGACTGGTTGGTGTGGTGGTGTTAGTAGTAGTAGGGGGTAGGTAGGTGGTAGGCTGACTGGTTGGTGTGGTGGGGTTAGTAGGAGGGGGTAGATAGGCTGGCTGGTTGGTGTGGTGGTGTTAGTAGGAGGTAGACTGGTTGGTGTGGTGGTGTTAGTAGTAGTAGGGGGTAGGTAGGTGGTAGGCTGACTGGTTGGTGTGGTGGGGTTAGTAGGAGGGGGTAGATAGGCTGGCTGGTTGGTGTGGTGGTGTTAGTAGGAGGTAGACTGGTTGGTGTGGTGGTGTTAGTAGTAGGAGGGAGTAGGGAGGTAGGCTGGTGGGTTGGTGTGGTGGTGTTAGTAGTAGGGGGTAGGTAGGCTGGCTGGTGGGTGTGGTGGTGTTAGTTGTAGTAGGGAGTAGGTAGGTAGGCTGGTTGGTGTGGTGGTGTTAGTAGTAGGAGGGAGTAGGGAGGTAGGCTGGCTGGTTGGTGTGGTGGTGTTAGTAGTAGTAGGGAGTAGGTAGGCTGCCTGGTTGATGTGGTGGTGTTAGTAGTAGGAGGGGTTAGGTAGGTTGGCTGGTGTGGTGGTGTTAATAGTGGCAGCAGTAGGTTGGTTGGTTGGTATGGTGATGTTAGTAGTAGTAGGGGTAGGTAGGTAGGCAGGCTGCCTGGTTGGTGTGGTGGTGTTA
Source organism: Tricholaema leucomelas (assembly GCA_013400475.1). Taxonomy (NCBI): domain Eukaryota; kingdom Metazoa; phylum Chordata; class Aves; order Piciformes; family Lybiidae; genus Tricholaema lacrymosa; species Tricholaema leucomelas. The sequence continues at coordinate 53,392 of WAAF01007736.1, read as the reverse complement.
GTAGTGGTGGCAGTAGGTAGGCTGGTTGGTGTGGTGGCGTTAGTAGTAGGAAGGGGTAGGTAGGTTGGCTGGTGTGGTGGTGTTAATGGTGGTGGCAGTAGGTAGGTTGTTTGGTGTGGTGGTGTTAGCAGTATTACTTTATTTTCTATGTATAACTCAGCCTGTGGGGAATAATCAAGACTGTGTAGGGTCTGTGATAGGAAAGGAAGTTAACAGTTGCGGTCAGGTTGATGCAGTCTTTAATACAAATGTCAGGACAGCTCTTTCTGCATGCGGGAAGTGTTTCTCCACTGGACAGGTATAGCTCTCCTTACCAGAATGAAGCCTGGAAAACAAAAGAACATAGCAGAAAACAAACAACTGTTGTAGTTCATTCGCTACAGCTGTTGTTAGGCTAATCTCCAAGAGGAAACTTTCTGTGAGATTAGATCCCACCGGGACTTGAAGATAAAACATAACTTTCCTGACTTGGTTTCAGACTTGTGCTGTGAGTCACTTGTTTGCTGTGCTTTGAGGTGACACAAATCTCTAATTCAGATTCTTCTATTTCTAAGTCTGGGGAAATACAGAAATGGTTTTAGATTTCGGGAGGCTCTGTTTTTGTTGGAGTGTTTTCTTTTTATTTCCTTCTTTGCTGCAGTGTCAGCTTCCTGACAGCCCAACTGCTCCTTGCTGCCGTGGCCTTCGGTAGCTCTGTGTGGGAGGAGCTGCCCGTGCCAAACTTGACTAGATAAAAGCTGTAGGCTTGTTGCTCCTGGTGGAGGAGTGGCTGTGTTTGGAGTGCATTAAGGGAAGTGTGGTCAGCAGGTTGAATGAGGTTCTCCTGCCCCTCCACAATGCCCTAGTGAAGCTGCATCTGGAGTCCTGGGTCCGGTTCTGGGCTCCCCAGTTCAAGAAAGACAGGAAATAATGAGAAAGAGTTCAGCAGAGGCTACAAAGATGCTGAGGGGCTTGAAGGATCTCTCTGAGAGACATGGGGCTTTTCAGTTGGAGAAAAGCAGGATGAGAGAGGATCTGATCAATGGGAGGCAAGAGGATGTGGCCAGTGCCCACACAGTGACAGGATAAGGAGCAATGGGCACGAACTGGAACCCAGAAGGTTCTATCTGAACATGAGGAGACAGTTCTTTGCTGTGAGAGTAGTGGAGCCCTGGAGTAGGCTGCCCAGAGAGGTTGTGCAGCCCCCTTCTCCAGAAAGATTCCAAACCCCACCTGGTCACTGTGATTCTGGACAAGCTGCTGTGGGTGCATGGACTAGATGACCTCCAGAGGTCCCTTCCAACTGCTGCCATGCTGGGGTTCTCTGAATGCTTCTCATCTCTGAAGTGGTCTTTGTGATATTGCTGATATTTGTGATATTGCTGATGTGGTTTTCATCACATTTTGGTACTATTTTTGGGGGGGGGACATCCGTCTTTAAGAGCTGATTTGTCCTTCAGTGCTTAATCTTGAACTCATTACTCATCCATTGTCTATTAAAGCATTGGCAGATAGTTTTCTTCCTGTTATTAAGGTCTCAATTGGTCATCAAAATGAGTTGTCACTTTAGTGAAGATGAAACTACACAACACTTGGACAAGATGAGGAATTATTTTGCAGTGTCATAGAATCAAGCAGGTTGGAAGAGACCTCCAGGCTTATCCAGTCCAGCCTAGCACCCAGCCCTGGCCTATCAACCAGACCATGGCACTAAGTGCCTCATCCAAGTTTTTCTTGAATACCTCCAGGCACAGTGACTCCACCACCTCCCTGGGCAGCCCATTTCAATGCCAATCACCCTCTCTGACAACAACTTCCTCCTAACATCCAGCCTAGACCTCCTCAGCTGCAACTTGAGACTGTGTCCCCTTGTTCTGTTGCTGCTTGCCTGGCAGAAGAGACCAACCCCACCTGGCTACAGCCTCCCTTCAGGTAGTTGTAGACAGCAATGAGGTCTGCCCTGAGCCTCCTCTTCTGCAGGCTGTACACCCCCAGCTCCCTCAGCCTCTCCTCAAAGGGCTGTGTTCCAGACCAGTAGGGTGAGCCTATGAGGTATTTCTTATGTCTCATGTAAAGCACAAAGCATATCCACTGCCATCTTCTGCATTCTTGGCAGCTCTGAAGGAATGAGGAAATGTAGAGCAACTTGCATAAGCAGGAGAGGGGAGAAAAAAAAAAAAACATGGCCCACAGCTTGTTTCAGCAGTTTCGTTTTGTGGGCTTCCCCAGGAGGAAGGATCAGGAGAAACTCTGAACTCTTGGAACTGCTTGAGGGAATGATTAAAACATGGTTTTGACTTGGATATACAACCTAGGAAAGATCTCCTAGGGTGTGACCACCGTAAAAGCCCCGTCTGGGTGATTCACTTCTGTCCTGCAGCCTGCTGGAAATAAAACAATCCACTCTGAGGTCATAGCCTAAGAAGTTTTATGGGGTTTCAGAAAAGCTTTGTGGAATGCATTGCTGCTTGAGGGAATTTGGGAATAATCCTGTGGTAACAATTTTAGTTGCTTTGATCACGCAGGTCCAGAGTTGCGCGTACAGCTTGGTGCTGCTTCCCTTAGCCAAAGTTTACATTGACTCAGAGTGGTGTGAGGAGGTAGAAATTGAGGAGAGGGAGAATGGTTGCCAGATAGAAACTGTAAGACTTGGCTTTGTGATGTACTTTGCAGCAGCCACTCGAGTGCTTTACCAGATGGGTACTGCACAGAGCTTCTCATTTGTGGAGATCTGAGTATGGAGTGAGTTGAGGACACCTTTGTTACTGGATTTGTCTTAGTTGCTGAACAGCTCTCTGGAGAAGTCTTTGCAGATAACTCCTCTCTGAGAGTCCTTGCAGATAACCACTTCACCGTGAGCCAGTAATGTACCTTCATGGCCAAAAAGGCCAGTGGGACCCTGGGATGCATTAAGAAGACTGTGGCCAGCATGTCATGAGAGTTTCTCTTCCCTCCCTGCTTTGTCCTAGTAAGGCCACATCTGGAGGTACTCTCTGGTTCTGGCTCCCTAGTTGAAGAGAGGCAGGCAGCTACTGATGAGAATCTAATGGAGGCTGTGAAGATGCTGAGGGGCCTGGAGTATCTCTGTGAGGAGGAAAGGCTGAGAGACCTGGGGCTGTTGAGCCTAGAGAAGAGCAGCCTGAGAGGGAATCTGATCAGCGTTTATCAATATCTGCAGGGCAGGTGTCAAGGGGATGGGGTCAGACTCTTTTCAGTTGTCTACACAACACACCCAGGAGGCTCCATCTGAACAGGAAAAATAGCTTCTTTGCTGTGGGGGTGCTGGAACCCTGGAGCAGGCTGCCCAGAGAGGTCGTGGAGTTGTCTGCTTTGGAGAGGTTCCAAGTCCACTTGGACATTTTCATCCCAGGCAATGCCCTTAGGGTGATGCTGCTTTAGCAGAGGAATTGGATTAGATCTTCAGAGGCCTTTCCAACTCCTACCATTCTGTGCAGTACACATGGCTTGGAAGAACGAATCCAAAACACCTGGATTTCTTGGATCTATGTGCATGCAGTTTCAGGTGGGGAAATTCCCAGGATTCTTCATGAATGAAGTGACTGTAGGGTTGGTGGCAGGCCAACGGCATCCTTTCTTTCTAGACTGGGAGGGGAGTTTATAATTCATCCTCTGGCTTTTCTAGATGCGTTGCTGGAACAGACTCTGAACTCACCCCTGTTCTCTGTCACCCTATTACCTTGGAGAGCATGGAGCTAAGCAAAGCTTTCCCTGTTTAATTTTATTACAGAGAACATAATGTTTCCTTAAGCTGCAGGGTCAGTTTATTTGGATGAGCTCACATCAATTATTGCTGTACCTTGGAGCTGCTAAGGAGAAATGCATTCCAGAAATCATAGAATCAACCAAGTTGGAAGAGGCCTCCAAAATCATCCAGTCCAACCTGTCACCCAGCCCTGTCCAGTCAACCAGACCACGGCACTAAGTGCCTCATGCAGGCTTTTCTTCAACACCTCCAGGGATGGCGACTCCACCACCTCCTTGGGCAGCCCATTCCAATGCCAATCACTCTCTCTGACAACAACTTTCTCTTAACATCCAGCCTAGACCCCCCCTGCCACAACTTGAGACTGTGTCCCCTTGTTCTGTTGCTGCTTGCCTGGCAGAAGAGCCCAACCCCACCTGGCTACAGCCTCCCTTCAGGTAGTTGCAGACAGCAATGAGCCTCCTCTTCTGCAGGCTGCACACCCCCACCTCCCTCAGCCTCTCCTCACAGGGCTGTGCTCCAGGCCCCTCACCAGCTTCATTGCCCTTCTCTGGACGCATTCCAGTATCTCAACATCTGTCTTGACTTGAGGAGCCCAGAACTGGACACAGCACTCAAGGTGTGGCCTGAGCAGTGCTGAGTACAGGGGCAGAATAACCTCCCTTGTCGTACTGGCCACACTCTTCCTGAGCCAGGCCAGGGTGCCATTGGCTCTCCTGCCCAGAAGGCTGGCTTATGTTCAACCTACTGTCTACCAGTAGTTATGTAGTAGTGTCTGTGCTTGAGACTTCTGTGTGTTGGAACTGGCTGGAAGAGCAACTTTCAGAACCATTCATTTGGAACCTACCATATGGTCCCTGTAAATCTGTGGCTTCATCCATGATTTGTAAAAGGTAGAGTAGGAGACACTCCCCTGGCATATGGGCTTGCTCTCAGCCAGCCCATACGTGAATTGGTGCTGTCTGCCGAACCATGACCGTTTATTCCTCGTCAGCTGCTGTTCTCCTCTACCTGATTGCCTCTCTGTCACTTAACTCAGGTACTGCCAACCTTCTCCTTAAGGCATGGTGATAACTGTCTCAAGCCCTCTTTTTCTCCTGCTAAAAGGGACTTTAATGGTCCTCCTTTCTTGTTAAGTTGCAGCTGAAATCTGAGAGATGAACAGCAGAGGGGTGTTCACCACCAGAATGCAGGTGGTGAAATTTGGAGTAGTGGACTCTTAGGTATGGCTTGAAATTGAAGAGATGAGTTGTGACAGATTTTACCCTGAAAGGAAGGAGTTATTGTCTCCACTGAAACTGTTCTTTTAAGAATACATCCTCATTGTTTGCTCATGTCACTTTTCTTAGATATTTAGACTTAAGTGAGAGTGAGCTTCCTGCCTGGTTACTCTAAAAGTGACAATTTGTGCTTCTCAGCCTAGTATTTTAAATAGAGGCTGGATGGGGAGAGGCTCAACAGCAGTCTGGAGGAGGACCTGGGGGTGTCAGCTGATGAAAAACGTAAGATGAGCTGGCAGTGTGCCCCTGCCAGTCCAGAAGGCAACCATGTCTGGGGCTGGATCAAAAGAAGTGTGATCAGCAGGACAGGGAGGGGGTGAGACCCCACGCTGGAACACTGTATCCAGTTCCAGTGCCTCAGCATAAGAGGGACATGGAGCTGCTGGTGTGGGTGCAGAGTAGGCCACAAAGGTGGCTGGAGAACCATAGGCTGGGAGAGTTCAGGCTGCTCACGGGGGCTATAAGAAAGCTGGGGAGTGACTTTTTACAAGGGCTTGTAGTGATAGCAAGATGGGGAATGGCTTTGAGCTGGAAGAGTTCAGAATTTTGGACTGGATACTGGCATGACATTCTTGACAGTAGGGGTGTGATGGTTTGGGTGTTACCCGCCTCCCCATAAGAAAATCACTCAGACTAGACTCAGCCACTGGAAGTTAAGGAATGAAGCTATATTTACAGCTTAGCACAACATACAAGTAGGTATTTACAGTGCATATGCAGCTGTAGGCAAAAATAGACAAGTTAAAAAGCAATATAGAAACACAACGGCCCTCCCAGAAACCAGAGTCCCCAGGAGGGGCTCCCAACCACCCTTCCACCTTCTTCACACCCCTCTACCTTGCCCCAGACTTTGCCTTACATTCAAGGTGAGTTAGGAGAATTGGCCAGGGGGGTTAGGAAGCAGAAGGATTAGTCACACTGACAGCAGGTTAGAGAGAGAGAAGTCACTAGTGGTGTCCCTCAGGGATCAGTGCTGGGCCCCATCCTCTTTAACATCTTCATAGATGATCTGGATGAGGGCATTGAGTCAGTCATCAGCAAGTTTGCAGATGACACCAAGCTGGGGGCTGATGTGGCTGGGTTGGAGGGCAGAAGGGCTCTGCAGCGGGACCTTGACCGCCTGGACAGATGGGCAGAGTCCAATGGGATGGCATTCAATGGCTCCAAGTGCAGGGTGCTGCACTTTGGCCACAACAACCCCATGCAGAGATACAGGCTGGGGTCGGAGTGGCTGGAGAGCAGCCAGACAGAGAGGGATCTGGGGGTGCTGATTGATACCCGCCTGAACATGAGCCAGCAGTGTGCCCAGGTGGCCAAGAGAGCCAATGGCATCCTGGCCTGCATCAGGAATGGTGTGGCCAGCAGGAGCAGGGAGGTCATTCTGCCCCTGTACTCTGCACTGGTTAGACCACACCTTGAGTACTGTGTTCAGTTCTGGGCCCCCCAGTTTAGAAGGGACATTGAGATGCTTGAGCGTGTCCAGAGAAGGGCAACGAGGCTGGTGAGAGGCCTCGAGCACAGCCCTACGAGGAGAGGCTGAGGGAGCTGGGATTGTTTAGCCTGGAGAAGAGGAGGCTCAGGGGTGACCTTATTGCTGTCTACAACTACCTGAAGGGTGGTTGTGTCCAGGAGGAGGTTGCTCTCTTTTCTCAGGTGGCCAGCACCAGAACGAGAGGACACAGCCTCAGGCTGTGCCGGGGGAAGTTTAGGCTCGAGGTGAGGAGAAAGTTCTTCACTGAGAGAGTCATTGGCTACTGGAATGGGCTGCCCGGGGAGGTGGTGGAGTCGCTGTCCCTGGAGCTGTTCAAGGCAAGGTTGGACGTGGCACTTGGTGCCATGGTCTAGCCTTGAGCTCTGTGGTAAAGGGTTGGACTTGATGATCTGTGAGGTCTCTTCCAACCTTGGTGATACTGTGAGACTGTGATACTGTGAAGTGGAGCTCCAAAGCCAGAGAGCGAACTCTGCGTTATCTATGTTTGTGTTCTTGTTTTCCTTTTCATAGCCTATCATCAATTCCTCTCACCGAAAGTTTGAGCCAGGCTCAAACTAGCACAGAGGGTGGTGAAACACTGGAATAGGTTGTCCAGGGAAGTTGTGGATAGCCCTCCCTGAAGGTGTTGAAGGCCAGGCTAGATGAGGCCTTGAGTGTCCTGGTCTAGTGGAAGGTGTGCCTNTCTGTCCTCACAGCAGAGCTGCTGCAGCCCTCTGAGCATCCTCGTGGCCCTTCTCTGGACACACTCCAGCATCTCCACATCCTTCTTGTAATGGGGCTCCAGAACTGGATGCAGTACTCCAGGTGGGATCTCAACAGAGCGCAGTAGAGGGGGAGAATCTCCTGCCTTGACCTGCTGGCCACACTTCTCCTGATGCAGCCCAGGCTCTGGTTAACCCTCCAGGCTGCAGGTGCACACTGCTGGCTCATGTTGAGCGATCTTTAAGGTCTCTTCCAACCTAAACTGTTCTGTGATTCTATGAAGTGAAGTTTTTAAGAGAAAATGGGTTGTCCAGGGTAGCACAAGAGTCACACAGATTGCGTGTTAGAAAGGAATAGCTGAGCTCTGGGTGGTGGTTGTTCTGTTGACCCTCTCGGGAAAGGTGGTCACATTGCCATGATGTATCTAATTCTTATGACTGAGAGCAAATTGGAACACCAGTTCCCCATTCATGTTTTCTGCTTCTAGACAAAACTCTGCCACGGTCAATACACAATATGAAAGCCATTTAAATTAATTTGGAACCTGTCTAGAACATCACAGAGACTCTTGTGTGGGGGCTGGGTGGGAGGGAAGGCTTGGCAGAGAAAGTCATTTCTCTCTGAAGGAACAGTGAGCTGAGACAGTGCAGAGAGATTTCCCAGGGGGAAAAAAGGCAGTTCCTTTTTTGGAATGAAAATGCTCTAATTTGTCATGTGACATGGGAATTCCTCTTGGCTTCCTGCGGAGGGGAAAGGGGGAGTTGAATGTTTTGCTGGACGATGGAGCGTGGCATGTCTGTGATGCAGGGCAGCTTCTGCTGCATTAAGAGCTCCCAAGGCAACCAGCAGCTTGCTGTGAGGCTATTCCTGTTATCCAAGGACTTGTTTATAGGGTAGGGATAACAGAAATCCTCTTTGCTAAATACTGAGTAGATTTGATAACTACACAAGTATGGAGCTGTGTGGTTTCCTCTGAGTCTGCGGGCATTATATGTAGCAGGAGAGCAGGATGCTTCACTTGGGTGTAAGAGTTGGAGAGTTTGGTCAAGGGAACCTCATGAAGGTTGAGTGTGGAGTCCTGCACGTGGGGAGGAGTAACCCCCTGCCCCTGTACAGGTAAGGGGCTGGTCTGTTGGTAGGCAGCTCTGTGGAGAAGGATCTGAGAGTGCTGGCTGACAAGAAGTTCCCCATGAGCTAGCAATATGCTCTTGTGGACAAGAAAGCCAAAGGGATCCTGGAGTGCATTAGGAAGAGTGTGATGAGCAGCTTGAGTGAGGCTCTCCTCCCTCTCTGGTCTGCCCTAGTGAGGCTACCTTTGGAGTCCTGTTGAGAGCTCCCCAGTTCTAGAGACATGAACTGTTGAAGAGTCCAATGGAGGCTACAGAGATGCTGAGAGGAGCTGTAGCATCTTTGTGAGGAGAAAAGGCTGACAGATCTGGGGGTGTGTAGCCTGGACAGTAGCAGCCTGAGAGAGGATCTGATTAATGCTGATCAAGACCTAAAGAGTTGGAGGGCAAGAGGATGGAATGAGACTCTGTTCAGTGATGCCCAGTGACAGAACAAGGGGCAATGGACACATACTGGAACTCAGGAGGTTCCATCTGAACAGGAGAAAATTCTTTGTTGTGAGTGTACTGGAGCCCTGGAGCAGGCTGCCCAGATTGGTTGTGGAGTCTCTTTCTTTGGAGGGATTCCAAACTCACCTGGCCATTGTGTGATCCTGGGCAACTTGCTGCGGGTGCCCCTGCTTTAGCAGTGGGGTTGGACTAGATGATCTCTTGAGCTCCCTTCTAATCCCTACCATACTGCGATTCTGAAGGCAGTCTGATCTCTTAAGACTTGCGCTAAGAGCCATGTATACTGCTAATAATGAAACAAGCTCCAGATGAGCAGCTTTTGTGCTTTGTAATCTGTCTGGGAAACTTCAGGCAATGCTCTTTGGCTTTCATTCAGGCTAGCCCAGTGCCTTGCATAGTGCAGGAGAACAGAGGATAAGAGGGCAAGTTGCCTGGGGCTATTTCCAGACATGTGAAGGCACTAGGAGTAAGTGTTTAGTGACCATCCAGACTCTGTTTTAATTGCAGTATCACCTGAGATTGAAGGTGTCTGACATGCAGCCTGCAAAATACCAGGTTGGTTAACTGGGGTTAACTTTGCTGCTTGGAGTCAGCAATTTTTTGCCCTGAGATGCTTTTTCACTAATAGAGCTGCTATTTTTTTTTTTATCATGTAAAAGTGTTATTGCTAGAACTCATTGTGCTCCTCAAAAGCATCTTAAAATTCTTTCTAATACCTGAAGGGATCCTGCAGGAAGGTTGGAGAGGCACTGTTTAGAGGACTGTCTAGCAATGGAACAAGGAGGGGATGGTTTTAAGCTGAGAAAAGTAGATTTAGACTGGATCTTAGGAAGAAACTCTGCTGTATGAAGGTAGTGAGTCTGGAGTAGTTTGCCCAGAGCAGTTGTGGATGCCTCTTCTCTGGGGTGTTCAAGGCCAAGCTAGATGAGTCAAGTTGAGACACAACTCTACCCGTGCTGGAAGGTCATCTAAAGTCCCTGTCAACCTAAGCCATTCTGTGATACTGTCCACAGAATTTCCTAGCCAGAGAGATGAGATGAGGCTTTGGAAGGAGAGAGCTTTTGAAACTTTTCCAGTTACTCTCAATGCAGACATGATTTGTGGGTTTTTTGGGGGGGTTGATGGTTGGTTATTTTTGGGGTTGTTTGGCTTTTTGGAGGTGGTGGTTGTTTGTTTGTTCGTTTGTTTGGGGTTGTGGTGTTTTTTTCCTTGACACCTGACAAAGAAGTGTTGAAGAGACTAATAGTTGCACATGGTGAAACATCTCTTACTTGGTGGAGTGATACAAATCTGGTTGCCAAGTAACAAGATGTTGATGGTCCTAAACAGAGCTTTGACTTGAGATCAAAAAGCCAAGGGTATCTCTGACAACAAAGATGAACAGAACGATGATGGCCAAGAATAACTTTATCTCTGCATAAAACTGTTCTTAAGATAACACAACTCCAATGTGCACATACACTGATGTAAAAATAAATCACCATTGTGAATCAGCCACTCACTGGTGTAGGAGTGACCATTTCCATATTTCCTTTTGGCATTTAGTGCTCAGGAGTAATTTAAAACAAACAGTTCTATGAAGTACTCCTCTTCATTATTTAGCTAGATGGAGTAGGACAGGATATGAGACTATGCAGATAGAGTCACTTCAGTTGGCAAGGGTGCTGTGAGTAAGGATTTAGAGAAAAGCTTTAATACCACCCAGGCTCATGTCAAGTGAATTGTTTTGTAAATAGCATTCTGAGCAGATGTTGTTTTTTTATCTGCCTCAAAGGTGGGTTGTTGCAGTCATCTTTTCCTGCATGCCATTCAGTTTTTCTCTGCATAGCAGCTTCTTTTCCTGTGCTGAATGTCTGCCTGTAATTATAGCACCATGCTTTTTGCAGTCAACGACACACATAGAATCATAGAATCAACCAGGTTGGAAGAGACCTCCAAGCTAATCCAGCCCAACCTAGCACCCAGCCCTATCCAATCAACTAGACCATGGCACTGAGTGCCTCATCCAGGCTTGGCTTCAACACCTCCAGGGACAGTGACTCCACCACCTCCCTGGGCAGCCCATTCCAATCCAAATCACTCTCTCTGGTGCAAACTTTCTCCTGACATCCAGCCTAGACCTCCCCAGGTGCAACTTGAGACTGTGTTCCCTTGTTCTGTTGCTGCTTGCCTGGCAGAAGAGCCCAACCCCACCTGGCTACAGCCTCCCTTCAGGTAGTTGTAGGCAGCAATGAGGTCAGCCCTGAGCCTCCTCTTTTCCAGGCTGCACATCCCCAGCTCCTTCAGCCTCTCTTTCCTGCCCCAAGTATGCTGGTAACAGCTGCAGTTAGAGCACCCAGCTAATTTGGATCTAGGACAGTGAGTTTGGTGGAGCTGCTGTTTTCATGACCTACTTCTTGGGCAAGCATGGAAATAAAAGCTGCTCTAGGTGGCTCAGATGAGAGATTTGGCCTTTTTTTGTCATGAGCTCAAAAATAATCAGACTCATTTGATGCAGTCTTATTCTACAAGGTTACGAACTGGATCTGCAACTACCTGAAAGGAGGCTGTAGCCAAGTGGGGGTTGGTCTCTTCTGCCAGGCAAGCAGCAAGAGAACAAGGGGACACAGTCTCAAGTTGTGCCAGGGGAAGTCTCGGCTGGATGTTAGGAGGAAGTTGTCAGAGAGAGTGATTGGCATTGGAATGGGCTGCCCAGGGAGGTGGTGAATTTGCTGTCCCTGGAGGTGTTGAAGCAAAGCCTGGATGAGGCACTTAGTGCCATGGTCTGGTTGATTGGCTAGGGCTGGGTGCTAGGTTGGACTGGATGAGCTTCGAATTTGATTGATTCTATGAACTGGGTGTCTCTTAAATTGTTCTAGTGTTGGTGGAGAGAAATAGACAAGAGCACCTGAACACAGAGCTGCTTTTGGGATTTAAAACAAGCCTCGCTTTCTCCTAAGGAATTGTTTGTTGTCGAGGCTAGGCAGAGGGCATTAATTCCTTTGTTTGTCCTTTGAGATGTAGGTGTGTAATTGACTCATCCTAAACACTTCTGAGCACGTTTTTACGTGCGTTTAGAAGATGTGGCAGCGCTCGTAAAGCTGAACTGCTCCGATTAGCCTGACATTTTCTGTAATGGAGTGCACTGCAGAGGGCTGTTCGTACTTGGCTTTACAATGTCCCAGAGCCATGGTACTCTTCCAGGCAGTTCAGAGGGAAGTTGTGAGGATTTCTGCGCTAGGCGAGATCTGCATTGCCCCGTGGCAAGCAAATCCTACGTGAAGTGGAGGTGTGGGAAGTTCCGTATGAACACGAGGGAAAAATCTCCTCCCTGCAGGGGTGACAGAACACTGGAACAGCCTGCCCAGGGAGGGCTGTGGAGTTTCCCTCTCTGGAGGTATTCAAGGCCCATCTGAATGCGTTCCTGTGACATCTGGTATAGGTGATCCTGCTCTGGCAGGAGGGTTGGACTGGATGAGCTTCAGAGGTCCTTTCCGTCCCCTAACGTTCTATGATCTTGATGGTCACAGCATGTCCAAACTAGTTACAGAATGGGTTTGATGTCAGTACGGAGCTCGACTTCCCTCCTTTGGGATGTGCTCTTCCTAGCCACAAGTGAGTGCTGATGGTACTTCAGGCAGGATTGTGACTCGTGAACACTTACAAGCTTTCTTAGAGCGTTGTGGATGTGGGAACACTTGGCTTGCAGGTGCAGGAAGGAGGCTGAATTGCTGTCCCAGTGCTGCAAGACACCTTGGAGTGCATGGAGATGCTACTACAGTGGTGTTGGAGTAAGCCGCCTGGGGAGAGCTGTGGTTTTTTTTGGGGGGGCTGTATGTCAGTAGTGTCATTACTGAGTTGTGATTTTTTGGGGGGGCTGTATGTCAGTGGTGTCATTACTCAGTTGTGCTTTTTGGAGAGGGGCTGTATGTCAGTAGTGTCATTACTCAGTTGTGCTTTTTTGGGGGGGCTGTAAGTCAGTAGTGTCATTACTGAGGTGTGCTTTTTTGGGGGGGCTGTATGTCAGTAGTGTCATTACTGAGGTGTGCTTTTTTTGGGGGGGCTGTATGTCAGTAGTGTCATTACTGAGGTGTGCTGTTTTGGGGGGGGCTGTATGTCAGTAGTGTCATTACTCAGGTGTGCTTTTTTGGGGGGGCTGTAAGTCAGTAGTGTCATTACTGAGGTGTGCTTTTTTGGGGGGGCTGTATGTCAGTAGTGTCATTACTGAGGTGTGCTTTTTTTGGGGGGGCTGTATGTCAGTAGTGTCATTACTCAGTTGTCTTGACTGAAAACTAGACCCTTTCCTCCTTCCACTGATCACAGCCCAAAATAAACCCTCTGACTGGTTTTTGAGGTTTTCCCATGTGCTGTAGCTCTGTTACCCTGCCCCCTCAAGCTTTTCTAAAGAAACAATAACACTTTCAACCTCCTATTATCATCCTTTCTAAGCGTAGTTCACTTGCAGTGTTTATGACACCACTATCCCATGAATCTTGTTTTTTAGATTTAGGCTAATTCAGTTCTCCAAATCATTTTCCTATTTCTCCATTTGTATGCATGAGGTAGTTTAAAACACTTCCAAATGAATGATTTGGGCCATGATTTGCCTTGGAAAAGCATTCTCTGAAACATTTCATCTCCAGACAGTTGTGCTTACCAGCACTGGAAGTAATGCACATTCAACTTATGCAATCTAAAGCAATTAGAATTAGGATTTTAGGAGTTATATACAGCTATAGATCTCCAGCTCTGGGTTTATTTCTGTGCTGGGATGAAGCTTGCATCTTAATATTAATTGTCAGTCATGGTAAGCACTGAGTTATGTGAAGCTTTTGCCATCTTCATTAGCTGTTGCCAGGCACTTCTGCCTGAAGCTTGTCCAGATGGACAGATCTACTGCTGACTTGTCCATCTGAAGAAGTAAAGCTAGTCAAAACAGAAGAAAATACTTCTTCCTCTTATTCTTTCTGTATCTTCTCTGATACTGCTACAATATTTTATTGAGTCTCTCAATTGCTAATGCAGACTGTTTGATATGCATGGGGAGCATCATAAAGACAAGATAAGCCTGGGTGCACTGCTGGCTCATCTTCAGCTACTCTCTACCAGCACCCCCAGGTCCCTTTCTGCCTGGCTGCTCTCAGCCACTCTGTCCCCAGCCTGTAGCACCGCTTGAGGTTGTGGTGGCCAAAGTGTAGAACCCTGCACTTGGCCTTGTTCAATCTCATCCCATTGGCCTCTGCCCACCCATCCAGCCTGTCCAGGTCCCTCTGCAGGGCTCTCCTACCCCCCAACAGTTCCACACCTGCTCCTAGCTTGGTGTCATCTGCAAACTTACTGATGCTGGACTCAATCCCCTGGTCCAGATCATCAGTAAAGATATTGATCAGGACTGTGCCCAGCACTGGTCCCTGGGGCACACCACTAGTGACAGCTGCCAACTGGAGGTGGCAACATTGTGAACATTGTGTACTAACTCTTACATCCTAAAAAGAGGAGATGGGAAGGTCTGCCATGATGATGCCTTGCTGTGACTGGAGTGAGAGTGCAAATGATCTACTTCTCTGCTTTATAAACAGCTCTTAAGTGATATTCAGGTAGAATTTAGAGTAACAAAATTGAATAAAAAATGCAACAAAGCAATCTCGCAGTTAGCTACTTGAGCTGTTTGTTTTCTCTAGTCTGACACAAGCAGCTCCTGGCAAAGCTGGCAGCTTGTGGCTTGGACAAATGCACTCTGTGCTGGGTCAAGAACTAGCTGGAAGGCCAGGCCCAGAGAGTGGTGGTGGATGGTGCCACATCCAGTTGGCAGCTGTCGCTAGTGGTGTGCCCCAGGGATCAGTGCTGGGCACAGTCCTGTTCAGAATCTTTGAATGATCTGGATGAGGGAATAGAGTCCAGCATCGGTAACTTTGCAGATGACACCAAGCTAGGAGCAGATGTAGACCTGTTGGAGGGTAGGAGAGCCCTGCAGAGGGACCTGGACAGGCTGGATGGGTGGGCAGAGACCAATGGGATGAGATTGAACAAGGCCAAGTGCAGGGTTCTACACTTTGGCCACAATAACCCCAAGCAGCACTACAGGCTGGGGACAGAGTGGCTGAGAGCAGCCAGGCAGAGAGGGAGCTGGGGGTGCTGGTAGATAGCAGCTGAAGATGAGGCAGCAGACTGCCCAGGTGGGCAGGAGAGCCAATGGCATCCTGGGCTGGCTCAGGAAGAGTGTGGCCAGTAGGACAAGGGAGGTTATTCTGCCCTTATATTCAGGGGGGCTTAGTTTGGAAGGGACCTCCTGGAATGGATTGCCCAGGGAGGTGGTTGAGATCCCATGCCTGGAGGTGTTTAAGGCCAGGCTGGATGAGGCTGTGGGCAAATTGATTTAGGGTAGGATGTCCTTGCCCATGGCAGGGGGGTTGGATGTAGATCTTTGTGTTCTCTTCCAACCCTGACTGATTCTGTGGTTCTAGATCATCTACTCCAACAACCAACTAGACTTTGGTTGCCCAAGGCTTCCTCCAATCTGACCTCAAACATCTCCAGGGAGGGGCCATCGACAGCCACCCTGGACAACCTGTTTCAGAGTCTCACCATCCTTGTACTGAAGAACTTCCAAAGATCCAGTCTAAACCTCCTCTCCCTCAGCTTCAAACCGTTCCCCTTGTCCTGCATCTACACACCCTTTTGAAAAGTTCCTCTCCAGCCTTCCTTGTAGGATCCCTTCAGGTATTGGAAAGCAGCTCTTAGGTTTCCCTGGAGTCTTCTCCAGGCTGAACAACCCCAGCTCTTCATAGGAGAGTTGCTCCAGCTTTTTGGTCATCCTTGTGGCCCTCCTCTAAGTGGGTATCATCCTGGTGGTCTTGATTCTAAGTTTAGGCACAATTTTCTCTACCTTTTCCTGATTTAATTCTCAAGCAAATGGAAAAGAACTTGTATTGTTTTGAGGCAGTCATGATTTTTCCCCCCTCCCTCTCTTGATTTCTTTGAAAGCCTTTTTTGGCAAGTAACTGTTTTGCAAGGCATGCCTCATGGAACTGGGAATGCTGGACTGTATGCAGCCTCTCCAATTCTGTGGTTACAGTTATAGAATGTTCTGATTTGTGTCTGTTCTCTCTGGGAAAAGTTAATGTTTGGGTTGGAGGACTGCTCTGATCTAAGTGTTGAGTTCAAGGTGTGAAGGCATTCCTAGCTGCTTTTCATTAGTCTCTCTCTGGGGAGGTTGCAAACCTGTCTGGAAGTGATCCCAGACAAGTTGCTGTGGGTAACCATGCTTTTAGCGGGGTGGTTGGACTAGATCATCTTCAGAGGTTCCTCCCAACTCCCTACCATTCTGAGTCTGTGCGATTAACCAGAACTGGCATTTGCCTATTTCTCCATTAGCAGAAGTGTGCAAAATGGCCAACTGGTTGCTCTCCAGCTGTCAGAGTGGGTAAGCATGAGTTGAGAGGCAAGAGCTGCAAAGTGACCAGGCCAAGGAAAGTCTGGGGTCACTTACCTCATGCTAGCTCTGTGGTCACTGCCAGCGGAGAGGTGTTGGAGGAAGGAATTTCTGCAGTTCCAGTGCAGGTAGACTGTTTAGCTTTATGAATTCCACACCTTGAGTTCTCTGTCCAGTTCTGGGCTCCTCAAATCAAGACAGATGCTGAGATACTGGAATGTGTCCCAAGAAGGGCAAGGAAGCTGGTGAGGGGCCTGGAGCACAGCCCTATAAGGAGAGGCTGAGGGAGCTGGGGGTGTGCAGCCTGCAGAAGAGGAGGCTCAGGACTGACCTCATTGCTGTCTACAACTTCCTGAAGGGAGGCTGTAGCCAGGTGGGGTTGGTCTCTTCTGCCAGGCAAGCAGCAACAGAGCAAGGGGACACAGCCTCAAATTGTGCCGGGGGAGGTCTAGGCTGGATGTTAGGAGGAAGTTGTTGTCAGAGTGATTGGCATTGGAATGGGCTGCCCAGGGAGGTGGAGGAGTTGCTGTCCCTGGAGGTGTTGAAGCAAAGCCTGGATGAGGCACTTAGTGCCATGGTCTGGTTGATTGGCCATGGCTGGGTGCTAGGTTGGACTGGCTGAGCTTGGAGGTCTCTTCCAACCTGGTTGATTCCATGAATTCTTCTTTGGCTGGTGCACGAGGGCTTTTTGAAGAAGGCTGAGGTGGCTGCAGAGCTTAGCTCAGCTTTTCTCTGAGTAAACATGTAGTTTCTAAGAATCTCTGCCCTTTGAAAGGTGACCTTTGAGTCATTACTGAAGTAAATGACATGCTTCTTGGACTCCTCGAGAGTGTTTGACCTATGATGTTAGATTGGTGATTTGTTCCGACTTGAAAATTACTTCTGGGATTCTGGAGTAGTTTGTGTTGGGAGTGTGAGCTGGAAAGAAGGACATTTATCATCAGTCAGACTGCTGTTGGTGAGCATCCCAGACTATGGCAATGCAGTCATTGGCTGTGGCACAGGGGTTTCTTCATGCAGCTCTTGGGGTTTGCAGGGGGGAAGCAGAAATGGGTTGTTATTTAATGCCACTGAATGAATTGAATTGCATTGAAAAATGGTGATCAGATTTGATTCTATCATTTTGTCTTAGCTGTGTTGGCCTTTAATACTTCCAGAGAGGACACATCTTCAGTCTACTCCATAGTCTCACCATCCTTGTGCTGAAGAAATTCTTCCTAGGATTCACTCTAACCCTGCTCTCCCTCAGCTTAAAACCATTCCCTTGTCTCAATACCTTAATAAGAAGTCCCTCTCCAGTCTTCCAGTAAGATTCCTCCAAGTATTGGAGGGCAGCTTTGAGGTTCCCCCAGAGTCTTCTCTTCTCCAGGCTGAATAACCTCAGCTTCTTCAGCTTATTGTAGAATGGTTTAGGTTGGAAGGGACCTCCAAGATCATCCAGTTCCAACCCCCTGCCATAGGCAGGGACACCTCCCACTAGAACAGGTCGCTTAAGGCCTCATCCAACCTGGCCTTGAACACTTCCAGGGAGGGAGCATCCACAAGCTCCCTGGGCAACCAGTTCCAGTGTCTCACCACCCTCATGCTAAAGAGCTAACATCTAGTTAGAATCTCCCCACTGCCAGTTTAAACCCATTACCCCTTGTCCTGTCATTACAAGACCTTGTAAATAGTCTCTACCCAGCCTTTCTGTAGGCCCCCTGCAGATACTGGAGGCTGCTGTAAGGTCTTCTCAAAGCCTTCTTTTCTCCAGGCTAAAAAGCCCCAACTCTTGCAGCCTGTTCTCATAGCAGAGCTGCTCCAGCCCTCTGATCATCTTTGTGCCCCTCCTCTGGACTCTCTCCAACAGTTTGATTCCTTTCTTAGGATGGGAACACCAAAACCTGATGCAGGATTTGAGGCGGGGTCTCGCAAGGAGCAAAGTAAAGGGGTAGAATCACTTCTCTTGACTTGCTGGTCACATTCCTCTTGATGCAGCCCAATTTATAGTTTGCCTTCTGGGCTGCATGAGTGAGCTGGTTTGTGGAGAGCTTCTCATCAAAGGTCTTTTTCAACCTAAACTATGCAATGAGTCTATTGTGATTCCATGGAAAGAATTATTAGCATTGACTTTACTAGATAGAGGTGTACATAATGTACATAAATAACAGTATGTATGTTCAGAGATGGTATCAGCAGCTCATTTTCCTTGAACTGCTGCCGTCTCTTCTTCTGCAGTCTGGCAATAAAAATAATTGTCTCTTCAAATCCACTCTTAGCCTTCTTGTGCCTTAGGAGGTATCTGCTGCAGAGCAGCCCTGTGGTGAGGGACCTGGGGATCCTGGTGGATAACAAGTTAGCCGTGGGACAGAAATGTGCCCTTGTGGCCAAGAAGGCCAATGGGATCCTGGGGTGTGTTAAGAAGACTGTGTCCAGCAGATTAAGAGAGGTTCTCCTTCCCCTCTATTCTGCCCTGCTGAGACCTCATCTTGAATACTGTGTTCAGTTTTGGGCTCCCCAGTTGAAGAGGGACAGGGATCTGCTGGAGAGGGTCCAGCAGAGAACTACAAGGATGATGCAGGGACTGGAGGGCAAGGCTGATGAGGAGAGGCTGAGGGCCCTGGGTCTTTTTAATCTGGAGGAGAGAAGACTGAAAGGGGATTTAATAAATGTTTATAAACGTCTGAGGGCTGGGGGTCAGGAGCAGGACAGGCTCTGCTCACTTGCTCCCTGGCATAGGACAAGGAGCAATGGGTGTAAGTTGCAGCACAGGAGGTTCTGCCTCAACACAAGGGGGAACTTCTTTACTGTAAGGGTCTCAGAGCACTGGAACAGGCTCCCCAGAGAGATTGTGGAGTCTCCTTCTCTGGAGACTTTCAAGGCCTGTCTGGCTGTGTTCCTCCGTGATCTGTGTTACATTGTGTGGTCCTGCTCGGGCAGAGGGGTTGGACTCTATATCCTTGGTTCCCTTCCAGCCCCTAATATCCTGTGATCTTTGTGGTGTCTACTCTGTAGTTGCGGCTGCAGTAGCACAAAGGTTGGAGCTTGATTTATGTGCAGTATAGTTATGCCAGGGTGGTTGCTGCTGCAGAGAGGAGGCAATTTGTGTGCACTTGGGAAAAGTGCAGGAAGCCTGAAGGGCGGAACTGCTTTCCAGCTCTGGAAGCTGTCCTCCTCTTCCTGCACCTACAAAGAGTCATAGACTGGTTTGGGTTGTAAGGGAGCTCTGGAGGTCATCAAGTCCAACCCCCTGCAGTCAGCTGGGACATCTGCAACTAGAGCAGGTTGCTTGGAGCTCCAAACTTGACCTGGAATGGTTCCAGGGATGAGACCTCTACCATCTCTCTGGGCAACCTAGGTCAGGGTCTCACCACCCTCAGTGCAAACTATTCACTCTTTCTCTAGGATAAATCTCTCTCTTTTTAGTTTCAAACCATGACCCCTTGTCCTGCCACAACACACCCTGCTAAAAAGTCTGTCTTCATTCTGATCAGCCTGTTTAATTACTGAAAGGCCATCAGAAAGTCTCCCTGGAGCCTTCTCTTCTGCAGATTGAACAACCTCAACTGTCTCAGCCTGGCCTCATTGCAGAGGCAACCATTGCATCATCTTTGTGGCCTTCTTTGGCTCTACTCCAACAGCTTCATGTTCTCTGCTGTGCTGTCCTGAGCTGGACCCAGCTCTGCAGGAGGGAATTTATATGACATCCAAACTCGTGTATTTCCTCTTCTGCTCACACCCTCCAACACACACAAACTCATGCAGACTAGTCTCAGCCTGCTGGGAGTTAAAGAATGAAGCTTTAAATTTAAAGCTTAGCACAACATACAAGCAGATATTTACACTACATTACTACAAGTATTTACAGCTATGTACAGTAATACACTAATTAAGAGCAATACAGAAACACAATACCCCTCCCAGCAGTCAAAGTGCCCAGGAAGGCTCCCAACCACCTTAGCACCTTCTTCTCCACCATCTTCCCTTATCCCAGAATCTGCCTTAGGTGCAAGGTGAGTTGAAACAATGGGCAAAGGGGGTTAGAAGCAGAATGATTATTTGGGTTACACAGATCCAGGCAGAGGAGTTAATACAGCAGGAGCCAGGGAGAGACTGTTGTGATAGGTTGGACTGGATGATCTTAGAGGTCTCTTCCAACCTGGTTGATTCTATGATCTGTATTCGAGTTCTGGTTTTTATGTCTCAGCAAAGCTACAAGTGAAATAGACATCACCATAGTTTCCTTTTTACAGCGTAGCACCTAATTTCTATCGCTTAGGACTGACTGACCCATGTTCAGCTGCTGTTCACATGGAACCCTGCTCCACCTGAGTGACTCCTGGAGAGGTTATCTTGGAGAAGAGAAAGCTCCAGGAAAACCATACAGAGGCCTTCTGGTAGCTGAAGGGGGCATACGAGTGGATAGCAGCTGAACATGAGCCAGCAGTGGCCAGGAGAGCCAATGGCATCCTGGGCTGGTTCAGGAAGAGTGTGGCCAGTAGGACAAGGGAGGTTCTTCTGCCCCTGTACTCAGCACTGCTCAGGCCACACCTTGAGTGCTGTGTCCAGTTCTGGGCTCCTCAATTCAAGAGAGATGTTGAGGTACTGGAACANGTCCCTGGAGGTGTTGAAGCAAAGCCTGGCTGAGGCACTTAGTGCCATGGTCTGGTTGATTGGCCAGGACTGGGTGTTAGGTTTGACTGGATAATCTTGGAGGTCTCTTCCAGCCTGGTTGATTCTATTCTAATTTCTCTCATTAAAGTATTCCAATTAGCTTGAAACCATCACACTCCATGCAGTGTTTAATAAACCTTTTCTTACTAATTTTCAATGTGTTATGACAAAAATGGCCAAACTCTAAGGACAGAGATTTTATAAGCCAATTAAGACCTTTGTTACTGTATCAAGTGAATTGGTTTCAGAAAATAAATAGACAAAAACAAAGGAGGAACATCAAGCAGCCCTTTGTTCTACTTTGTCTGCCTCTTTCTCCTAAAGACGAATTTGTCCATCCCTCCATCAGTTTTGCTCAGAGCAAAACCACCTGGCTAGAGAAGGGCAGAGTGACCTTGGTGGATTTGGAGAGATGAGTTCCACCTGGCTCAGTGGGCTTATCACCTCACAGTGGTGATTGAAGGGCTTTGGGTCCCATTAGATCCACGAGGAACAGCTGTATGGGCAACAGCCTGATGAAGAGCAGCTGTGGAAGGGACCCTAATGAGTCTGGGGACGCAAAGGGCATGGGCTGAGCAAAGCACAAAGGCTGCAAGAGAAGCAGTCTTGCTTGCTGCTGTGTGGCTTTCCCTGTTGTCAGCATGGAGTGTGTGGTGAGTAATAAGTGCTACTTTGCCTAAGGGGTTTGGGCTTCTACTTAAATAAGTCTTCCAAGTTACTTCATGTGTTGTTGTGTTGCAAATATCTGGTGTTATAAGTCTCTAATCTTTGTCTTGGGCTCGAAATTGGGTTGTTAGGAGTGTTTGGTGGCTGGGAGAAGTAAGAAGCTCTTTGTGTAGAGAGAATGTACCATTTACCACCAGGGCACTTGCCTGGGGGAAATGTTTTTGCTTCCCAAATCTGGGTTTTACTTACAGCCTTTCCCCAGACCTCAAACGGAGTGGATAACTATGGCATGGATGTTTACAGTGCCTCTTATCCTTGTTAGTAATAACCTCATGGAAACTCTTTAATTCAAGAGAAAGCATTTTGGAAGCTTTACAACCAGCATGTTTTGATGGCTTGGCGGTTGTGTGTGTGCTTAGATCACAGAAAGCCTTTTATATTGGCAGGCAAGGAATAAATAATGGCTTCTTCCAGGGTTGGAAATGGTTGGATTAAGTAAATGAAGTAATGCCACATAAATGTCTGTTTGCTAATAGGATTGTTTGTCATATGGTGCTAGAATGTGTGTTTAAAAGAAGTGGCAAATGTAGATTTCAGTCCTAACTGCTAGGATAAAAGAGAGTCATACTTGGCTTTTAATAAAGGAAGGCTGCTGGTTAAGAACATATTGTGTGCAATGTAGATAGACAGCTCTCTGAGCACATGCTTTAACTTCTTCTTCTGTGTCCTTGCTGGGCTGCAGGGCTGTTTTTTTTCAGAGTGTGTCCGTAGAGGAATTGGTTCTGGTGGAGGTTCTGAGCGAAAGTTGGTAGTGCTTTCTTGGGTAACTTACTTTGGAAGAAGTAGTTGCTAGTGTAAGCACAAGGAATTCCAATGAATGTCTGTCTTCTGTATGCATGGCTGACAAAGCTTTGTTTAGTCTTCTACTGGAGCTTGCCACACCTGACACTGTCTCTCCTTGCATGTAATCCTAGCATGGCAGGGGTTGGAAGGGACCTCTGGAGATCATCCAGTCCAACTTACTCTGCTAAATCAGGGTCACTCACAGCAGTGCACTTAGGATGACAATGTTCATGTGGGTTTGGAATCTCTCCAGAGAAGGAGGCTCCACACCCTCTCTGGGCAGCCTGCTCCAGGGCTTTGGCACCCTGGGAGAAGAGACCAACCCCACCTGGCTACAGCCTCCCTTCAGGTAGCTGTAGACAGCAATGAGGTCAGCCCTGAGCCTCCTCTTCTCCGGGCTGCACATCCCCAGCTCCCTCAGCCTCTCCTCACACGGCTGTGCACCAGGCCCCTGACCAGCTTCATTGCCCTTCTCTGGGCACGTTCCAGTATCCCAACATCTCTCTTGAATTGAGAATCCCAGAACTGGACACAGCACTCAAGATGTGGCCTGACCAGTGCTGAATACAGGGGCAGAATAACCTCCCTTGTCCTACTGGCCACACTGTTCATGATCTAGGGTAGGATGCCATTGTCTCTCCTGGCCACTGCTGGCACACTGCTGCCTCATGTCCAGCCTACTATCCACTTGTATGTCCCCTTCAGCTACCAGAAGGCCTCTGTATGGTTTTCCTGGAGCTTTCTCTTCTCTGAGATAACCAGCCCTAACTCTCTTAGCCTGTCCTCATAGGAGGGTGTTCCAACATGCATGTGAAAGAGTTGTGAGACAAAAAATTTTTCCCTCCTTCCCTTCTTTCTTCCTTGCACTTGATTGCCGTTTCCTGAACGTGGAGTGAGGAGTCTCATTCATAGCTCTTCCAGAAGTACAAAGTCTTCCATTGATAAACAGATAATGACACATTCTTTAGTCTGCTGGTTTTTCTTTTGTTCCAAACCTTTCAGTGTCTGATCTGTGATTATAAATTCCTCCTCCTTGTTTACGAAGTCAGTTTTATTTTTGGTTTGGCAGCTAAGAAATAGGCCAATATTAAAAGCTCTGCACTCACCTCTTAATCATGTCTACACGATTTTTGTTGATCTGGATCTTCCTCCAGACAGAAGTCTAAACCAATATTGCTACAGAATGTTTTGGGGTAAGTCTTTATTGGGAATGTGAAGTTAGTTGTTCTTCTCTCATGACAAAATTCAAGTAGGCTAAATGAAGTTGTAGCTATCTTTGCATTTTCCAAAGGGAACGTGGCTGTGACAACCTGTTGGGGCACTGAAGTGTTGGCCATGCATGCACAATCAGGGGACAAAGGAACCCTGCTTCTACAGGTATATTGATAGGTTGTGGGGTCTCCTTCTCTGGAGACTTTCAAGGCCTGTCTGGATGTGTTCCTGCATAATCTGAGCTAGATTGTGTGGTCCTACTCTGGCAGGGGGATTAGGGATTAGACTCGATGATCTCCTTAGGGTCCCTTCCAACCTCTAACATCCTGTGATCTAAAAATCCAGGTCCTCCATGAGCTTGCTTTACACTGAACATGAATGTTGTGTAGGAGGAGTTAAATCAGTTTACAGACAGATTGAATCATTTCATCATAAGGGCAATGAAGCTGGTGAGGGGCCTGGAGCACAGCCCTGTGAGGAGAGGCTGAGNTCTGGTTGACTGGATAGGGCTGGGTAATTAGTTGGACTGGCTGAGCTTGGAGATCTCTTCCAGCCTGGTTGATTCTGTGATTCTATGATCTCCATAAGAGCAGAGGAGGAGTTCTTTGTTGTTTGTTTCAGCACTGCTTGGTGAAATTAAGTTGAGAAAATCAAACACCTGCAAGATCTGTTGCAGATTTATCACTAAGTAATGGTACCAAAAGTTCAGTCTTAAAGATGAAGAGATGGAGAGTAACCCAATGATGAACTTCTTGTCCACCAGCACTACCAAGTCCTTCTCTTCAGAGCTGCTTTCCATCAGGTCACCCCCACAGCTGTACTGGTGGAGGGAGTTATTCCTTCCCAGGTGTAGGACCTGTCAGTTGCCTCTGTTGCACTTCATGAGATTCCTCTCTGTCCAACTCTCCAGCCTGTCCTTTTCAAATCCCAATATACAGTTCTGCTTTTGCCTTCTCATCTCTTCAACATCACTGCACTAAGTCTTTGATTGAACTGTTTGTGCTCAGGGGCTCTACTTACAGTTCAAAAATAATTCAGTTTTGGAATTTGGCAGTACTGTTCTTTCTACACATTAATTAAACTCTTGCCTGACTAATGAGGTTCTTCACCACTTCCTTTCCACCCCCACTGCATGACTTGTTCTCCACTGGTATCTTTTTGTTCCTTTCTTCTGTATGTTATCATTTTGATCTTTATGCTTTTGTCTGCCATGACAAAAGCATAAAGATGAAGAGCAGGAAGGTGAAAACCTGGGAAGTCTTGAATACTAAAGTTTTCAGTTAGAAGTGTGTTAAGAGGTTTTGAATATCATCATAGCTTCAAGTTTCAGTGTCTTAATGTCAGAGAACTTCTGAAGCTTTTTATGCAACACCTAAAAGGCAAAAAGAATCTTGGTTCTATGTGCTAGTCTTAAGGTTTGACCAAGGGTGCAAACTGTTTGTGTGCTTGGAGAGGAACCTATGAAATTGCACCATGTACTTGGAAGCTCAGCAGGGTTCTGGCTCTGCATGTATCCTTCTGTTAATTTTTGGGTTACTCCCCAATAATGTAGGAGAACCGATAAGGGTTTTGCTCAAAAAGAGACATGAATTTGTATTTGCTTAAGGTTAGCTGTAAGTGATGAACTTCAGAGGAGTGATATGGGATAGGATAGATCTTGTTATGGTTAAAGCACTGAGGGATGATGAAATGAAGCAGCCCTGCAGAGAAGGACTTGGGGGTGCTGGTGGGTGAGAAGCTGGACGTGAGCCAGTAATGTGCATTTGCAGCCCTGCAGACCAATGACATTTGGGCTGCATCAAAAGCAGCGTGGCTGGCAGATTGAGAGAGGTGATTCTGTCCCTCTGATCCGGAGAGACTTCCCCTGGAGTGCTGTGTCCAGCTCTGTAACCCCCAACACAAGAGAGACATGGACCCTGCAGGACAGCCACAAATATAATCAGAGGGCTGGAGCACCTCTCTTGTCTTCATAGGAGCTGAGGCTGTTCAACCTGGAGAGAAGGTGGCTCTGGGGAGACCTTAGAGCTGCATTTCAATATCTGAAGAGGACCTACATGAAGGCTGGGGAGGGACTGTTCAGAAGGACTTGGGAGTGATAGGATGAGGGGCAATGGTTTGAAACTGGGGCAGGGTAGACTTAGGTTGAACATTATGAGGAAGCTCTTTACAATGAGGGTTATGAAATACTGGAACAGACTGCCTAGGGATGTGGTTGAGGCCCTGTCCCTGGAAACATTCAAGATCAGACTTAATGGGGCCCTGGGCAGACTGATCTGTTGGAGGTGTCTCTGCTGAATGCAGAGGGGTTGGACAGGATGACCTCTGAGGGTCCCTTTCAACCTAATGCAATCTGTGAACCTGTGCAAAAAAAATAATGTCATAGGTTTTCATTATTTGCTGTAGCATCTCTGAAGGAGGTTGGAGCAGAGATCACTCTGTTAATTTCATTGTATGCTTCTGGTTTGTCTAGTGAGGATTTAACTCTACATGTAAAAGGGTAAGTCTTATCAAGTGCATTTGTCACTCAGTTGTGCTTCAGAGTTCTGAGCATAGAATCATACAATCAACCAGGCTGGAAGAGACCTCCAAGCTCATCCAGCCCAACCTAGCACCCAGCCCTGGCCAGTCAACCAGACCATGGTACTAAGTGCCCCATCCAGGCTTGGCTTGAACACCTCCAGGGACGGTGACTCCACCACCTCCCTGGGCAGCCCATTCCAATGCCAGTCACTCTCTCTGCCAACAACTTCCTCCTAACATCCAGCCTAGACCTCTCCCAGCACAACTGGAGACTGTGTCCCCTTGTTCTCCTGCTGCTTGCCTGGCAGAAGAGACCAACCCCCACCTGGCTTCAGCCGCCTTTCAGGTAGTTGTAGACAGCAATGAGGTCAGCCCTGAGCCTCCTCCAGGCTGCACACTCCCAGCTCCCTCAGCCTCTCCTCATAGGGTTTATGTTCCAGGCCTCTCATCAGCTTCCTTGCCCTTCTCTGGACACCTTCCAGTATCTCAACATCTCTTGAATTGAGGAGCCCAGAACTGGACACAGCACTCAAGGTGTGGCCTGACCAGTGCCAAGTACAGGGGCAGAATATCCTCCCTCATCCTACTGGCCACACTATTCCTGATATATGGATGATGTTCTTGGGTGCTGAAGCCAGTGGAAGGTGTAGAATGAAATAGTTTCTTTGGCGTGGTGCAGTAGTTCAAGACCTGCTGAAGTCACTGGGATGATTAATAAAGACTATGAATTCAACACTGGTTTTAATTCAGTGACTGCATCTTCTAATCCCGTTCTCCCATGAATGCAGCCACGTGTAGAAGTTCTGGCAGTTGAACACAGAGAGAGATGGTGACTGCTTGACTCGGGAACCAGAGGGCACGCTGGTCAGAGCTGTAATACTTGGTGGTTACAGGATTACTTGCTGTGGTGTTGCAGAGATGAGCTTACAGCTGAGTAGCTGCACTCACACTGCTTGACACGTGTTGAGCTTTCCTGTCTTGCTGGGGAACTGAGTGTTCAACCAAGTGCAAGCTTTCATTTAAACTCTTTGTTCTTAGCTGTTCACATATTTTTTGCAGGTATTTAGGAAGATTTAAGGGGGTTGTGACTATAATTGCCTGTCTTGTTGTAAAACTGCTGTAGATGGCTTCTGAATGGTGGAAGGAGGTGGTGGAGTCTTCCTCTTAGGGACCTTCAAAACCCCACCTTTGCCAAGAGAAGGAAGCAAATGCAAGGAAGTTATTAGGGTTTTCCTGAGCTTAGGAACATTGGCTGGGCAGAAAAGCATCTTGGGAAGCATCATGTTGGATCCTGAGAATAAAGTTATTTCCTTCTTGAACGTTTGACTTGATGTGTGATTTAAAACAAGTTGGATGTCCACATTTGTTGGGGATAAGTAGCAAACTCTGAGGTAAACTGCTTGAGTGTTTTAGCTGTTGTAGAATAATGGAACTGTTGAGGTTGGAAGAGAGCTTTGAGATCAAGTCCAACTGCTTGCCTAGAGCTCACATTCCTATCACTGCTGACTGCTCTGTTACTACTACTAGACCACATCCCTCAGCACCACATTCATGGGTCTTTTAAACCTCTCCAGGGATGGTGTCTCCGACACCTCCCTGGAAGGCCATTCCAGTGCCTGAGAATCCTTGCTGTCAAGAATTGGTTCCTAATACCCAACCTGAACCTACCCTGAAACAACTTGAGCCTGTTTTATCTTGTCCTGTTACTTACTGCATGTGAGGCAAGACCAATGTTCACCTTGCTCCAGCCTTCTTTCAGGGAGCTGTAGAAGGTGGTGAGGTCTCCCTCAACCTCCTCTTCTCCAAGCTAAACAACCCCAGTTCCCTCAGCTGCTCCTCACCAGCCCTGTGATCCAGACTCTTCACCAGCTTTTTATGCTTCTCTGGACCGGCTCCAGCACCTCAATGCCCTTCTTGTAGTGAAGGGCCCAAAAGTGAACCTAGGATTTGAGATGTGTCCTGATCAGTGGTGAGTGGCATGGGACAATGGTACCTCTACTCCTGCTGGTCACACTATTGCTGATGCAGGCCAGAATTGCAGGATGTTAGGCGTTGGAAGGGACCCATGGAGATCATTGAGTCCAGCCCCTCTGCCAGAGTAGGACAATACTATCTAGCACAGAGGAACACAGCCAGACAGGCCTTGAAAGGCTCCAGAGAAGGAGACCCCACAACCTCTCTGGGGAGCCTGTGCCAGTGATCTTTGTAGTAAAGAAGTTCCTCCTTGTGTTGAGGTGGAACCTCTTTTGCTGCAACTTACACCCATTGCTCCTTGTCCTATCCCAGGGAGCAAGTGAGCAGAGCCTGTTCTGCTGCTGACCCCCAGCCCTCAGATATTCATAAACATTTATCAACTCCCCTCTAAGTCTTCTTTTTTCCAGACTAAGCAGCCCCAGGTCCCTCAGCCTCTCCTCATAAGCCATGCTCTCCAGTCCCCTAATCATCCTGATGCCCCTCCACTGTACCCTCTCCAGCAGATCCCTGTCCCTCTTAAACTGGGGAGCCCAAAACTGAACACAGTATTCAAGATGAGGTCTCACCAGGATAGAGGGGAAGGAGAACCTCACTTGATCTGCCAGACACACTCTTCCTAATACACCCCAGGATCCTGTTGGCCTTCTTGGCCACAAGGGCACGTTGCTGTGCCCTTAACCAGGACCCCCAAGTCCCTCTCCACTGGACTGCTTCCCAGCAGATCACCTCCCAGCTTGTACTGGCTGGAGCCTTCCTTCCTGTGCTGTAGCCTGGTCATGGTTGTATAGGATGTGGTAAGACTCAGAAGCATCAGCAAGAGCCAGGTTGGCCATGTCTGCATTTTTGGGGTGGGTTCTTTACTCTTGGGAAGCTCAGCAGTGCACTGACTGCTGAGCAGGTGGGAACAAGGCAGCTCTTTTATATCTTCATCACTCCTGATGTAGTCTGTAAACAGCAAGAGCAGTGCTAGAGGATGAATGTGTGTATTTCTCTGGAAGACATGTAGAACCTTGGAATACTATGGTGATTAACATATATCCTCCAGTACTGCCTTCCAGCAGTACTGGAAGCTGTTGTGATATGTTACTTGCTGATCAGAAGTATTTGAAGCACAAGGCAGTGTGCTGACATTTGGTTGATAGCTGAAAATGACCCCCTCCCAAAATAAAATCACTAGGCTAGTTCAGAAGGTCAGGAAAAAAATGAGGGGGGAAAAAAAAAGCTGGTGAGGGACTTCTTAGGATGTCAGGACTAAAGGGAATGGACCAAAGCTAGAAATGGGTGGATTCAGACTGGATGTTAGGAAGAAATTCTTTGCCTTGAAGGTGGTGATGCCCTGGAATCAGTTGCCCAGGAAGGTGGTGGAAGCCACCATGGAGGTGTTTAAGGCCAGGCTGGATGAGGCTCTAGACAGCCTCATCTAGTGTGAGGTTATGTTGGTCTGATTTAAGCTTCCCAGAGACTTGACTACCTAACAGAACAACACATAAATAGGATGCTTTCCCCTCTCCCCCCTTTGGAAAGAAAGGAATTACATGTAGAGAGGAAAAGAAAAGGGGTAAAACACCCAAAGAATAGTCTTGCTTCGATTTGGAAGTTAAAACCTTTATTAGTATATAAAAGGTATGATTCTATAAAAGGTATTTAAGGTAGGGGAGTTACAAAGAGGTATAGGGGAGGGAGACAAGATAGAAAAAAACATATGCAACCAGATTGATGGCAATGGGTGGAGGTAGAGTTAGGAAGTGGTGATCCCACCACGTGGAGGGATGGCCACATGGCAAAACAGGAGCAGCAGGAACAAGGGTGGTGCTATCAGGCAAGCAGGGAGGGCAGAGAGAGAAAGAAACAGGAAGTCCCTCTGGTTTTATAGTGGGTATAGAAAGGAAGTGGGAGTGAGCTAACCACTACACCTGGGGTCAGGTTCAGACCACCTCCAGGAGGGTTAACCCATTACAGAGGTGTCACTGCCTGTGGCAGGAGGCTTGAAACTACATGATCCTTGTGGTCCCTTCCAACCCTGACTGATTCTATGGTTTACTGCCAAACTAAAATCTAAAAGCATCTAATACAATGCACATGTATAAAATATAGTTACAGTTATTTCCAAGTTAGAAATAACACTAGGATCCTCCCCCTGGACAAACCCAGAAGGGGCTAACAGCCACCACCTTCTCCCCCAACCCACAGACAAAAACAGGCCACACTGTTGTCTGCTCAGTCAAGGTTAGCGTAGCCATGCAAGATCAGCCAGCATGGGACAAGGAGGAGGAGGAAGAGGATGATATGGATGAGGGGTTTGTGTCCAGCATCAATAAGTTTGCTAGGAGCTTGGATCTGTTGGAGGGTAGGAAAGCTCTGCAGAGGGACTTTGCCAGGCTGGATGGGTGGGCAGAGGCCAATGGGATTAGATTGAACAAGGCCAAGTGCAGGGTTCTGCACTTTGGCCACAACAACCCCAAGCAGCACTACAGGCTGGGGACAGTGGCTGGAGAGCAGCCAGGCAGAAAGGGACCTGGGGGTGCTGGTAGAGAGTAGCTGAAGATGAGGCAGCAGTGTGCCCAGGTGGCAGG
>WAAF01007736.1:0-16883 GCA_013400475.1 Tricholaema leucomelas | reverse complement strand
CAGGAAAGCTGGGGAGGGACTATTTACACGGTCTAGTAATGTTAGGACGAGGGGGAATGGGTTTAACCTGGAAGAGGGGAAATTTAGACTGGATGTTAGGAGGAAGTTCTTTACAGTGAGGGTGGTAAGGCACTGGAATGGGTTGCCCAGGGAGGTTGTGGCTGCTTCCTCCCTGGAGGTGTTTAAGGTCAGGCTGGATGAGGCCTTGGGCGAGCTGCTCTAGTGGGAGGTGTCCCTGCCTGTGGCAGGGGGTTGGAGCTGGATGATCCTTGAGGTCCCTTCCAACCTAAACCATTCTATGATTAGGAGGAAGTTGTTGTCAGAGAGAGTGATTGGCATTGCAATGGGCTGCCCAGGGAGGTGGAGGAGTTGCTGTCCCTGGAGGTGTTGAAGCAAAGCCTGGCTGAGGCACTTAGTGCCATGGTCTGGTTGATTGGCCAGGGCTGGGTGCTAGGTTTGACTGGATGAGCTTGGAGGTCTCTGCTAGCCTGTGAAAGCATATGTAGAGATTTTGTTTTCACTCAGTGTTCCTTACAGGAACCCTTCTCTGGGTAGCTGGGTTATGCGATGTGTGACATGGGAGCTGGCAGCCTGTCGGGAAATCAAACAGCATTCCCCGTGTTCCATTGGGAGATCTGTCTGAAGTGCACAGGCAACTGCAGTACATCACTGTATGGGCACATTGGGTGTTTTCATAGTGCCTGTGCTCTTCTGTTCTTCAGACAGTGTTCTCCTTACAGCAAAACTGGTATGCAGTAAATCCATGAAGGCTGCAGTTAGTGTTTTTGTTTTTCTTTCTCATACAGCTGCAGAGAAATTGGAGTATTTGAGTTGATTGCCAGAACCATCCTTCCTCTTAATGCTATATGTAGTGTATGTACAGTGGTTCTTGGGTGTTTAAAAGTAGTGTGGCTCCCAGATAAAGAGAGGTGATTCTGCCACTTTCTGTTCTTGTAACACCTCACCTGCAATACTGCATCCATCTCTGGAGCCCTTAGCACAGACCTGATGGAGATGGTCTAGAGGAGGGCCACAAATATGATCAGGAGGTTGGAGCACTTCTCTAACAAGGACAGGCTGAGGGAGCTGGGGTTGTTCAGACTGGAGAAGACTCTGGAGAGACCTTAGAGTAGTCTTCTAGTACCTGGAGGGGCTAAAAGGAGGCTGCAGAGGCACTATTTACAAGGGTCTGTAGTAACAGGACAAGAGACAGTGCTTTGAAATGAGTGAAGAGCAGATTTAGACTGGATGTTTGGAGCAAGTTCTGCATCATGAGGCTGGGGGAGCACTGCAACAGGTTAGCCAGGGGGGTAGTTGAGGCCCCATTCAAGGTGAGGCTTGATAAGGCTCTGAGCAACCTTATCTGTGGAGCATGTCTCTGCTTATTGCAGAGGGTTGGACTAGATGACCTTTGGAGGTCCCTTCCAACCCAAACCATTTGATTCTATGATATGAGGCTTTAAGGGAAAAGCAAGATTAGGTGCAGATGGATGTGCTGGGTGGCTTTAATAGGTGAAGAGTTCAAGCTCCTCATCCAAACTGTCAAGGAGCAGTGCAGCCTGGTTACCTTTGTGACAAGCATTCCTGCTGATAGAGTACTCTGTTCACACTAGAGTCACTTCTTGGAAATGACACTTCTTTATCTTGTTTCCATTGTAAGTGCTCAGGAGCTATGTGCTGCAGTGCACGTGTCTGGAGGTTGGTGTCCTGCTCCTGAAGGATAGCAGAGACCTTTCATCTTGGTCACTCCTTGGTGGTCTCCCAGTCACTGGCTGCACCCTTGATAGGGAGCTGACTTCTTATGAAAAATGTGTGTATCTAAACAAAACACTTTGNGATGAGGCACTTAATGCTATAGTCTGGTTGACTGGACAGGGCTGGGTGCTAGGTTGGACTGGATGAGCTTGGAGGTCTCTTTGAACCTGGCTGATTTCATGCTATGATTCTGTGATATAAAAACAAAAGCTCTGCTGTCAGCTCAGCTTTGGCTTAAAGCAATTGAAGCTGCAGCACAGCAGAGTTACTAAAACAGATCTCTGCCTGTCAGCTTTTCATTACATCACTGCTTGACACTCACCTTGCACCAGGGACAAATAAATGGGAGATAAAAAACCAGAACAGCCTTTAAAATTGAACCATGGCAAGGTGTAAAGCAGGGAGAAATGAGAACACCACCAGTGCAACACAGCTTGCACCAGCTGCCCTTTCCTCTTTCCTGAGCCTGGAGAAGGGGAGGCTCAGGGCAGACCTCATTGCTCTCTGCAGCCCCCTGAAGGGAGGTTGTAGCAAGGTGGGGTTGGGCCCTGCTCCCATGCACCCAGCAACAGAACAAGAGGACACAGCCTCAAGCTGTGCCAGGGCAGGTTCAGGCTGGATGTTAGGAGGAAGTTGTTGTCAGAGAGAGTGATTGGCATTGGAATGGGCTGTCCAGGTAGGTGGTGGAGTCGCCATCCCTGGAGGTGTTTAAGAGGAGGTTGCGTGAGGCATTTAGTGCCAGGGGTTAGTTAATTGGAAGGGTTAGGTGATAGGTTGGACTCGATGATTTCAGAGGTCTTTTCCAACATGCTTAATTCTGTGATCTCCTGATATCTCTGGTATGAAGCTCAAAATGAAGCCATCCTAAGGCCACTCTCAGTCTTTCAGCTCTGTCCTCCGTTCATGCACTGCGTTCTTAGTGATCAGTAGTGTTACAATCACCATGCTGTGTGGAACGTTTAGTGTGGTTTTGTGATGGTTTGGGTATCCCCCCCACACACACTTTTAGAAATCCCCCAGACTAGACTCAGTCGGCTCTGGAAATTTGAATGAAGCTTATATTTACAGCTGGCACAATTTACAAGCAGATATTTACAGTATATACAGTTATAGACAGAAATATACAAGGGAAAAAAGGTAATACAAACACAATTCCCCTCCCAGAAACCTGAGTCCCCAGGAGGGGCTCTCAACCACCCCTCACCTTCCCCCTACCCCTCTCAACCTTACCCCAGTCCTAAGGAAGAATGGAGGTTCGGCCAAGAGGGTTAAAAAGCAAGGTGAAGCAGCCAAGCAAAAGGAGGGTGAGGTTAGAAAGCAAGAAGGAGTCCAGCCAGCAGCCTCAGCTTCTCCCCAGCAGGCAAAGCTCCCCAGCGAAGAGAAGCAGCAAGTGACCTAATCTTTGTTTTGCCTTTGTTCTTTACACATCCCAGCAAGACTGTGAGGGAAGTAGACCTCACCATTGTTTTCATTTTCCAGCCTATCATCTAGTTCTTCTCACCAAAACATGCTAGCTAGGCTCAAACTAGCACAGGTTTGAATCCATATAAGGATCTTGCTGTTAAAACTGCAGTGATCATCAAAAACCTTTTTCTGAAGGACAGCTTTTATAAGGATGCTTTTGAGATGATGCAAGTTGGTTATTTTTGAAACACTGGCACCAGAGCTACTTGCTCTGAATTCCTCTTTCCCCCTTTATAGAGGGGGAAATTATCACTAGCTGTGATTCTAAAACCAAAACCAAAACAACCTCCCCCTCAAATTACTCATTAGAGGCAGTTTGGAAAAACAATGACATTTTTTGGGCAGGAAATGTACTTTTTGAATCCCCATCTGGAAAAGAAAAACATCTAGTGTCACAGTTCTGCTTGAAACTGGCCTCAGAAGCAGGCTCAATACATGGCCTAATGAGACACTGCTGTCACTGCCTGTGTTGGGTTTAGTAGTTGTCAACTGTAGTAGTTTGGGTAGTCATTGGGAAATCTCCTCTAAACACTTCAGTGAATGTATTAACAAACTCCCTACTACAGCATAACAGTTTTCTTTTATAGAAGAGGAGTTAAATGAGCTTCACCAAGGAGGAGTGGGATGATTTAGGGTTTTTTTTTTAACTTAGTTACCCTGCTTTTGGGAGATCAAAGCTGTGGTTGCTATCTGCTGTTTGTATCCTCAGATATGGACAAGTATCCTTGTAGCCTCCATTGGACCCTCTCCAGTAGAAGCTCTCTCTACCCATGGCAGGGAGGTTGGAACTAGATGGCTTTAAGGTCCCTTCCAACCTAAACCATTCTATGATTCTGTTCTGTTCTTCACTTGGGAGTCTGCTGGATGTATTTTGGGCTGTTAAGCTCCGTGTTAATGCTTCAGGAAAATAGGGAAATAGCCTTCAGGGTCTCTAATGTCTGTTTCAGCCTGTTTGGTCTGGAGAAGAGAAGACTGAGAGGGCATCTTATCAATGTCTACCAATATCTGAAGGGTGGCTGTCAGGAGGATGGGGCTGGTTCCTTTTCAGTGGTACTCAGTGATAGGATCTGGATTTGTAACGTGAAGGTCCCACCAACCCACCTCCCATCTCACATGGATGCAAAATAGGTTTTGTCTACCTTGTGTCATGCAACCACTGCAGTTTTTCTGCATGCATCTTTTCACTTCTTGACTTTTCTACCTTTGTGTGGGCTTCTTTACCCCACACCACTGACCTCTGATGTGGCTCAAAGCACATCCTAGAAAATCAATCTGAAGTATACTGGTTTCAGGTTGTACATAACAGTCAGAACCCACCTGAGAATCATAGAATCAGGCAGAGTTGGAAGAGACCACAAGGATCAGCCAGTTCCAACCCCCCTGCCATGGGCAGTGACACCCTACCCTAGAGCAGGCTGCCCACAGCCTCATCCAGCCTGGCCTTAAACACCTCCAGGCATGAGGCCTCAACCACCTCCCTGGAAAACCCATTCCAGGCTTTCAACACTCTCATGCTCAACAACTTCCTCCTGATGTCCAGTCTCAATCTCTCCACCTCCAGCTTTGCTCCATTGCCCCTAGTCCTGTCCCTCCCTGACAGCCTAAAAAGTCCCTTCCCAGCTTTTCTTGAGGCCCCCTTCAGATCCTGGAAGGCCACAAGAAGGTCTCCTGGGAGCCTTCTCTTCTGCAGCTGGAACAGCCCCAATTCTTTCAGTCTGTCCTCACAGCAGAGCTGCTCCAGCCCTCTGAGCATCCTCCTGGCCCTTCTCTGGACATGCTCCAGCATCTCCATGTCCCTCTTGTAATGGGGGCTCCAGAACTGGATGCAATACTCCAGGTGAGGTACTACATCCAGTATGTAATAGATGTAAACTCAATCACAGGAAATTCCACCTCCACATTAGACAGAACTTCTTTACTGTCAGGGTGTTAGGGATCCCTGAAGCAGGCTGCCTGGTGAGGTTGTGGAGTCTCCTTCTCTAGAGATCTTCAAGACTCAACTGGATGCATTCCTGTGTCACCTACCCTAAGTGGTTCTGCTTTGAAGGGCAGTGGACTCAGATCTCTGGAGGTCCCTTCCATCCCCTAACGTTCTCTGATTCTGCCATAAGTCTTTGTTGGACTGCTTGTGGTCAGTGCACTGCAAAGCTGTTTAGAAAAGGATGCTGTGTGGGTCATCATGGCCCCAAATCCACCCAGCAGTTTATATTTTTCCAGGCAGGACTGGAAACCCAATAGAGTTTGGAGACAAAGGGAAAAACAAGCTTACCCTTCTGAAAGGGACTGTTCAGCTGCTGTTGCAGCTTCTGAGATGTAGCCACTTGGTGCCAAATAATTACATGCTCTCAACTGGAAACTGCTTCATTCCCTCTAGCTGAATATAAAATTAATTTCCTGTGATGGTCTGCTCTCAGCCCTACTTAAATATTCTGCTTAGGAGGTTTTTGAACTGTCAAAAAGGGTCAAGTCAAGGCTGGTGATAAGTTCCTCTGCTTTGTAAGCAACTGCAATTGAGAGTTCTCTGTGGTGGCACCCTGCAATCTTAGAGCTCGCCAGGCTGGCCTCAGCACAAAGCCATTTGTGTGGGGTCTTCTGTGCCTTGGATTTTTGCCACACATCTTCTATTTGCTTGGTGGGCCTGAA
The DNA here is from genome assembly GCA_013400475.1 of Tricholaema leucomelas. Lineage (NCBI taxonomy): Eukaryota > Metazoa > Chordata > Aves > Piciformes > Lybiidae > Tricholaema lacrymosa > Tricholaema leucomelas. The sequence continues at coordinate 11,021 of WAAF01007736.1, read as the reverse complement.
CTGGACCTTGACTTCTTACACCTATCTTTCGATGCGAGAGCATCAGCTTCTCTCCATGCACGTCGCACGCTAGTAAGTAACTGTGTCCCACAACAGGCAAGTTTAGAAGTTACAAATGCATCCCAAAATTGTGGAATGGTTTGGATTTGAAGCGGTCTTAAAGATCTGGTTCACTGGTGAACTTAGTTGAGTGAGGTTAATGGCTGGACTTGATCTCAGGGGTCTTTTCCAACCTGAATGATTCTATGGTCATTTAGATCCAGCCTCCTGTCATGGACAAGGATACCTTCCACTAGATGAGGCTGCTTCAACCCCTATCCAACCTGGCCTTGAACACTTGCCCTTAAACACTTGTTCTGTTTGTTTTGTTTGACTCTCCAGTTCCTGGCAACTGTTTTAGAATCATTTCTTTTCAGTTGGACGAGACCTTAAGGATCATCAAGTCCAACTGTTAATCCAGCATTTCCAGGTCCCCACTGAACCATGTCCTTTAGGATCATCAAGTCCAACTGTTAATCCAGCATTTCCAGGTCCCCACTGAACCATGTCCTTTAGGATCATGAAGTCCAACTGTTAATCCAGCATTTCCAGGTCCCCACTGAACCATGTCCTTTAGGATCATGAAGTCCAACTGTTAATCCAGCATTTCCAGGTCCCCACTAAACCATGCTCCTCAGCACCACATCTACATAGTTTTCCAGTGTCTCCAGAGATGGAGATTCCACTGCTGCCTTGGACAGCCTGATCCAGACCTTGACAACCATTTTGGGAAGAAACTTTTGAGTTCAGGCTTGCAGAAAGCGCCAGCTTGGGCTGTGGGATAGGAATGTTACTAACTGGAGTTGTTGGTAGTGATATCTTTACCTCAGTGTGCAGGTGGTGACCATATCTGCAATGGAGATGGAAGTGTTTGAAGTCTGTGTTTGTATTCCTGGCAAAGGTAGCTGTTAGTGAAGGGAGGCTGGTGTGGCAGGCAGCTACTGCTTGCAATGGCCCACTAGTTAGTGTCAGTGTAGACTCTAACTCCTGTGAGTGAAAGGTCTTCCCTTGTCAACCACAAGCCCTAACTGCATACCAAGAGAATTAGCCTTAGAACAAGCATGTTTTGTGGGTGCCATGGACAGTGGCACTGAGTGCACCCTCAGCAGATTTGCTGATGACACCAAACTGTGTGGTGCGGCAGACACCCTGGAGGGCTGGGATCCATCCAGAGGGACCTGGACAGGCTGGAGAGGTGGGTGCAAGCTAACCTCATGAGCTTCAACAAGCAAGGTCCTGCATCTGGGATGGGGCAATGCCAGGCACAAATGCAGGCTGGGCGGTGAGTGGCTGGAGAGCAGCCCTGAGGAGAGGGACTTAGAGATGCTGGTGCCTGGAGTGCCAACCAGATTCCCGGCTGCATTAGGAGAAGTGTGGCCAGCAGGGTGAGGGAGGTGATTCTCCCCCTCTACTGTGCTCTGCTGAGACCCCACCTGGAGTACTGCATCCAGTTCTGGAGCCCCTATTCCAAGAGGGATGTGGAGATGCTGGAGTGTGTCCAGAAAAAAGCTACTGGGTTAATCAGAGGGCTGCAGCAGCTCTGCTGTGAGGACAGACTGAAAGAGTTGGGGCTGTGCAGTCTGGAAAAGAGGAAGCTCTGAGGTGACCTTCTTGTGGCCTTCCAGTATCTGAAAGGAGGCCTCCAAAAAAATCTGGGGAGGTACTGTTTAGGCTCTCATGGAGTGCCAGGACTAGGGGGAATGGAGTAAAGCTGGAGGTGGGGAGATTCAGCCTTGCCGTGAGGAAGTTGTTGAGCATGAGAGTGGTGAGAGGCTGGAACGGGTTGCCCAGGGAGGTGGTTGAGGCCCTATGGCTGGAGGTGTTTAAGGCCAGGCTGGATGAGGCTGTGTGCAGCCTGCTCTAGGGTAGGGTGTCCCTGCCCATGGCAGGAGGGTTGAGACTAGATGATCCTTGTGGTCCCTTCCAACCCTGACTGATTCTGAGATTCTCTGTGAGTGCCTTGATAAGTGTCTCGTAACCCACTTGCTTGGACAAAAAACACAGTGCATATCCATAGCCTGTAAACAGAAGGCCATTGGTTTAAAGAGGTGGAGCTGCCAAACTCAAGGTGCTACAGGAAGAGAGCTGGTGAGTGCATTGGGCATCTTTAGGTAGAATCAGAGTAGAATAAGATTGTTTTGGTTGGAAGAGACCCTTAAGATAAAGTTCAACTTTCAGCCTAAGACCACCATGGACATTAAACCCTGTCCTGTGTCTATATTCTTGAACACTTTTAAGACTGTGACTTCACCTCCCTGGGCAGCCTGTTCCAATGCCTGACCACTCTTGCAGCAAAGCAATATTACCAAATCTCCAACCTAAACCTCCCCTGGCACAATTTCAGGCCATTTCCTCTTATCCTATCCCTTGTTACTTGGGAGAAGAGACCAACCTCCACTTCATGGCAACCTCCATTCAGGGAGCTGTAGAGGGCAATGAGGTCTGCCATCAGGCTCATTTCTTCCAGACTAACCAACTCCACTTCCCTCAACTGCTCCTCATAAAAGCTCTTTTGCAGGCTATTCACCAGCCTTGTAGCCCTCTCAACAAATGTTGAGATGTAATGAGTGTGAGACAGAATTGTTTGGATTGGATTAGGCAGCTGGGAAGTGAACTCCACCTTCTTACAAAACCCAAGTACCTTTAGCTTATCTTCACTGGATATATCACTACTTTATCTTGCCTTCTTGAGTGTGAGATGACTTACCTGCAGGTGTGCTAGCATGGAAGATAGCTGAGCATTAGTAGGTGCTCTACCTTATCCCATCTTCCTTGCTCTGAAGTAATTAATTTCCTTTTCCTGGGGGTAACAGAGTGAAGTAGAAGAGAAGACAGGCAGTGGGAGGCCTGAGGCTTGATAAGAGAGCAGTGTCGATGTACTCAGTGTTGTCTTCAGGTGCTCGAGTGTGATGTCTTTCATGTCGTTATGTCCTTTCTACTCGTTGTAGGCAGAGGGCTGCAACAGCTGGGAATGAACTCAGTGCCTCTTCTGTAATACCTCAGAAATGCTTGGATGATTAACAAACAAATGTTAGAAGATCTAACAAACCCTACTCTAGCTATCCCTTAGGACATTCACCTTCACATAAACTCATGGCAAAGGGAATACTTTTCTTCTGAGCTGATAACAAGGGTGACAAAGGTGCTTGCAAGTTTACAGCCTTCATTTCATAGAGTCATAGGACGGTCTGGGTTGGAAGGTACCTCCAAAGGTCATCTAGTCCCACCCCTAATTTCAAACTAGCAATATATGTGTATATACATATAAGTCATAAAATCAGTCAGAGCTGGAAGGGACCACAAGGATCATCTAGTTCCAACCCTCTGGCCGTGGGCAGGGACACCCTACCTTAGATCAGGCTGGCCAGAGCCAAGTAATAGCTACATCTCCTCACACACCCAGAGGGTCTGCAGAGGGGGAATTTTTCTAGGAGTTGACATTCATGTTGTGAAACATGAGTGTCTACCAGGAAAAAAGAGAGCCTAGGTAAGAAAAAAAACCTAAGAGCTTTAAAAATCCTCCTTTCTCCTGCTGAGCAGAAGACATTCTTCTCTCTAGGACAGCGGTGATGGTTTGGGTGTTACTTGCCCCCCCCCCCCCCCGCCATGAAATCACCCAGACTAGACTCAGCCAAGCTGGAAATTGAAGAATGCAGCTATTTTTACAGCTTAGCACAATATACAAGCAGATATTTCCAACATATACAGCTATTGACAGAAACAGACAAGTTAAAAAGCAATACAGAAACACAACAGCCCTCCCTGAAACCAGAATCCTCAGGAGGGCCTCCCAACCACTCTTCCACCTTCTCCCTTACCCCAGAGTTTGCCTTATGTTCAGGGTGAGTTTGGAGGATTGGCCAGGGGGGTTAAGAAGCAGAAGGATTAGTCACACAGATGGCAGGTTAGAGAAAAGTGCGTCCCCAAAGACAGAGAGAGATTCTGTTGTCTGTGCTTATGTTCTTGTCTTTATCCATCTCAGCAAGCCTATGAGTGCATCAGGCATCACCATTGTTTCCTTTTTGCAGGCTATCATCTAATTCTTCTCACCAAAATATCCTAGTTAGGCTCAAACTGGAGTGGTATCCTTGTGAAGCTTGGGCTTTCCCTTTCAGTAGTGTGTATGTAGCTGTCCCTGTGCTTTTGAAGCTTACAACCTGAGCTTCTCTTTCCTGGTGGAAAAAAGTCTCTTGAAGATGAGATTCATCTCAGTTCTACACCATCCAGTTCCTGTTGTGTATAGCAAAACGGTTTTGATGTCTTGGGACAGCTGTCATCTAAATACTTGTCTTTAATGAGGTGCATGGTGAAAGATCTCTTTGAATTCATTTCAAGTGAGGATGCAGCTTATGATGTCAGAACAAGAATTTAAGCTTCTGGAGCTTTCAGTGACACTAAGCTTGATGTAATTCTTCAGTGAAGGTGCTGTAAAGCATAACAACCCTAATTTGGATTAGCTTTCTTGCTTGTGTGCCCCTGTAGAGAAGCCATTGGTAAATTTCATTATTTTTTTTCCCAGTCATCCTAATGAGAATAAGGAGGTTCTGCAAAGACATCTGGACAGGCTGGATTGGTTGGCCAAGATCTGCTCTATGAGGTTAAGACAAGTGCTGGGTGCTGCACTTGAGTCACAACAACCCCATGCAGTGCTCGAGGCTTGGGGCAGAGTGGCTAGAAGTTTGCCCAGCAGAAAAGGACCTGGGGTGGTGCTGGTTGACAGCCAGATAAACATGAACCAGCAGAGTGCATAAGGTGGCCAAAAAGGCTACCAACATCCTGACCTTGATCAGAAATAGTGTGGCCAGCAGGACCAGGGCAGTGATTGTCTCCTTGTACTCAGCACTGATGAGGCTGTAGCTTGAATACTTGGTCCAGTTTTGGGCTCTTCAGTACAAGAAGGACATTGAGGTGCTACAGCGTGTTCATAGAAGGGCAGCAAATGTGGTGAAGGGTCTGGAGAACAGGGCTGGTGAGGAGCAGCTGAGGAAACTGGAGTTGTCTAGCCTGGAGAAGCCTGAGGGGAGATCTTCTGGCTCTGTACAACTCTCTTGAAAGGAGGTTAGAGTGAGGTGAGAGTTGGCCTCTTTTTCCCTAATATCAGGTGATAGAATGAGACAAAATAGCCTGAAATTGTGCCTGGGAAGGTTTAGGTTAGGGATGAGGAAAATTCCTTTTCTGCAAGAGTGGTCAGACATTGGGACAGGCTGCCCAGGGAGGTAGCAGAGTTAACATCTCTGGAGATGTTGAAGAAATGTGTGGACATGGCACATGGTTTAATGACCATGGTGGTATTAGGTTGATGGCTTGACTTAATCTTAGCTTTTCCCAACCTTCATGATTCCATGACAGGTGCTGTGCTGGAGCAAGGTACCTCCAGGGCAATAAATAATAGTTAGCCATTATATCACCTTACTGTTTTCCTTTTTGGTTCTCACTTGCTGTGTTTCTTAGGTTAAGTATATGTTAATAATGATTTCTTCTTCATGTCTGCATGAGGAAATTGCCTTGGACAGGTGCTTAAGTCTTTTGAAGTGGTTTATTCCATGTAAATTACTGTAGAAGTTAGTTATAGGTGCCTGTGCTGAGGTGGGAGGGTGGGAGCCAAAGCCAAGTTTCAGCTCAGTAATGGTTATTTGGAGAACCTTGTTGTGCTGTTTCCAGGAGAACACTTGAGCAAGTGGAAAACACTTGTGTTAGTAACTACACTCAGCCAAGTGTGCAGTTAATCATCTTCAAAATGCACATTTCGGTAACTCCCTGACCTTTTCATCTCTTCGCTTCACTGTAACAGCAGAACACAAACCTCTCAATTGTTTGAGCTGTTCTGGTGTGCCTTTAAGCACCAATCTTTCTTGTTCCTCTATGGCTGTGCCAAGTAATTACTGCTGCATTGAAGTATGTCTTGGTTTCTTTGCTCTCCATGCTGTGATAAGAGTTGTCTTTGCTCTGTATTGAAGATGGGACTTTGTCGTCTTTAAGGGTTGGGACTGGTTTGCTTAGCTCTTGTATGGTGTGTTCAGGAGCAAGTGAAAGACTTGCCAAGGAATGTTTCCTTCAGCAAGTGAATTAGGAGAATGAGGTTAAGAATTTTGCTAGACAGGCACTGTTGAGGCCACACTTCAAACACTGGCTTCAGGTTTGGGCCCCTCACTAAAAGGAGGGTGTTGAGGTGCTGGAGCATGGCCACAGCAGGGCAACAAAGCTGGTGAAGGGTCTGGATAACAGGGCTGCTGAGGAGCAGCTGAGGGAGCTGGGGGTGTTTAGTACGGGGAAAAGAAGGCTGAAGGGAGAGCTCATTGCTCTCTACAGTGCTCCAAAAGGAGGGTGTAATGAGGTGGGGGTCAGTCTCTTCTCCTTAATATCAGGCCATTTCCTCTCATTCTATCACCTGAAGTTGTGCCTGAAAAGCTTTAGGTTGGAAATAAGGAAAATTTCTTTGGTGCAAGAGTGGTCAGACATTGGAACAGGAAGTTGCTGTCCCTGGAGGTGGCCAAGAAAGGTGTGGACATGGCACTTCAGGACATGGTTTAATGGCCATGGTGGTGTTAGGCTGATGGTTGGACTCCATGATCTTGGAGGTCTCTTAAAGGAACCATCCATCCCTTAAGTGTTGTATTTCTGGAGAATGGTTGTAGTTTTGGGAAGAGGCTTCTGTGGGTGATGTGCTTGTCTTCCAGACCCAATCGTTGACCTTCTGCTCTGTCAGTGATCATTTCTGGTGGTCCTTTCTAATCATAGTGATTCCTAGTGCTGAGATGTTGTGCTGAGGGATTTGGTTTAGTCAAGGACTTGTCAGTGTGAAACTGATGATTGGACTCCATGAGCTTGAAGGGCTTTGCCAATCTAAGAAATTGTATGATCATTTCCCCGCTCATTTTACTCGATCTGTGTTTCTGTGGCCTTTGTGCTGGATGTGATAACAGTGATTCTTTCCTCCCTGTCTCCTTCCAGGTCATCCCTGCTTCTCATTCTAGTTGCTGTTGATGCTGTAACCTAAAAAATCTTACTGTTGCTGTCTACTTTTCAAGCCAGGATGGGACCATCTGTACAACCTGATGAGTGCCAGGTCATTTGATAGTGTGCTGTTGAGTCAGGTAGTAAGCCTTTGTGCATGGTAGGCTTGTTTAGACAGAGTTTCTGTCAGCACTGAAGAGCAGAGAAGTTTCTAGCTCCATGCCAGTTGTGAATTTAAACAAATGGTTCTGCTGAGGAAAGGTTTTAAGGAGAGAAACAAGGTCAATACTTCCTTAGAATCCTCTCAGTTGTCGTGAATTTGGGCATCTCGACAGCGGGAGTCAATCATGCAGCACTACTCTAATTTGAAGTGATGAAGGATCCTTGAGTGAGAGTTAGCACCTTAATGATGCTCTGCTATCAATGGTGAATGTCTCTGATCTTTAAAATGGGGACTAGTGAATTGAGACTTAACTCTCCTGGTGCTGCATCTTCTACTGACTGCCTTGAAAGCCTTGGTATATTGCATCAGGTTGGGATATTTCTGAGAACGTGTGGAAATGGCTGTCTGAGGACATCTCCTTGGCTTGTTTTTTGTTTTGTTCAGCAGATTTGAACCTTTAGGGGCACATTTGAGACTCATCAGGTCAGAGGCATGGCAGCAGACAATCTCACCTGAGTTCCTACCCCGGAGGTCTGCAAGACAGCATTAGGCCATGAATGCAGGTTTGGCTCAGAGTTGAAGAAAGCTGAGTGAACTGGGAGTAGCTCCTAGTCCCTACTCTTTCTGAGATGTAATTCTGTAGTCTCAAGATTCACAAATTGCATTGGGTTGANTCCCTTCAGGTGGTTGTAGGCAGCAATGAGGTCAGCCCTGAGCCTCCTCTTCTCCAGGCTGCACACCCCCAGCTCCCTCAGCCTCCCCTCATAGCGTTTGTGTTCCAGGCCCCTCACCAGCTTTGTAGTTCAGACTTCAGTAGTTTTCCAAGCTTAGGACACTGAGGGATATGATGAGGACTCAGGATTTCCCCAGAGATGGAGGAAATTCCTGTTCCTGTTCTGTGACCAGAGGTGAGTAACTTCTGTTCTCTTCCTCTGGCAGGAGAAACGAAGTAATTTCTCTTTGGTTATGATGTACCTTGTTTTATATAAACTATACCTGGAGAAATGTCTTAATTGTTGAGTTTTGTAATCTTGACAGCATTTTGAGTTACTTCTGGCCTTCCATGCACTGATGAAAAGGGTAGGAGAGCCTTTTTGCATTCCTTGAACTCAGCCCACTCCTTCTGCTGTGAGATGAGCACTGATCCTTTAGTCTTCAGACTTCACTTCTGGCTGACACAGGAAATTTGTTGTCTTCGTCCTGCAGGCAAAGGGTGGAGATGAGAAGCAATTTTGCTGAGGTTATCTTTATTACAGGTTTATCAGTGGAAAATCAGAGGTTCTGCAGAGGCTTTGAATCAGCCTATATGTGCTTTAAAAATGAGTGTGTAGAACTTGCTAGAAGAGCACTGGGGAATTGTTTCTTCACTTTTGCATCTGTTGTTGCACATAGGATTTTTCTGTCTCATCTCTTAAGTTCCTGTCTTGATGCTCTACTGATTTTATGGTTGCTTCACTTGTTGTGCTTTTAAGTTCTTGTACAATACTGCACAATTTTTAGTCAGGCTTCACAGTTTCATAAATCTTAGCTTGAAATGGTCTAAGTGAGCCAAGGGGAAGAGTTGAGAGTGAGGAGTTTTGGTTGTTCAGGTCATGTGTTGTCTGATGAATTGTTGTACTGGGCTGGCAGGGAGTGTTAGAGGTTTAGCTGCTTCTGGGAGTGATGTTGATCATGCAGGTAGCAGTAGATAGCTGTTGCCTGGGCACTGCCCTATGCCTGTTGCTGCATCAGCAGATGTGAACAAAAATCAACACATTGTGGCCTTGCTGAAAGTGCAGTGGCTCATTTATAAGCATAGAGTGGACAAGGGAGGTTATTCTGCCCCTGTACTCAGCACTGCTCAGGCCACACCTTGAGTTCTGGGTCCAGGTCTGGGCCTGNCAAAGCCTGGATGAGGCACTTAGTGCCATGGTCTAGATGATTGGACAGGGCTGGGTGCTAGGTTGGACTGGTTGAGCTTGGAGGTCTCTTCCAACTTGGTTGATTCTATGACTCCAATGGTCTCTGTGAGCAGGACACCTGCTACTAAATCAGGTTGCTCAAGGCCCCATTCGTCCTGGCTTTCAGCAATTCCAGGGTAGGAACCTCCACAGCTTTACTAGGCAGCTTGTTTCAGTGCCTCACCATCCATGTGGTACCATTTGTTACATACAATTCAGTGTAGTATTTTTTAACATAAAACATATTCTAATCCTGTGGAAAAACAAAACTGACACCTGAAAACTCAAAAGATAAGGCAAAACACTGCAGGAACTAAAATGTTGTGCTTAAGGTTAACAGATCATCTACCAATTTACTATTAGAAGAATGGTGCTAGAGTTTTGCAGCATGCCATGAGGCTTTGATTACCTTGAGTAACTGTAGTGATAAATTGTACCCTGAAAGCCATAAGTTGTGATGGAGAATGTCAAGGGACAAATAACAGTGTGAAGTAAATTAATAATCTGTTAAAGGTCTGTTATGACATTCATCTGTGTAGCAAGTTGAGACCTTAATGTATTTAGTTGTATTGCAGGCAGCTGGAAAATGGACAGACTGTGGAACTGCCTTCAGCATGTCAGGTTTGTTTCACAGTCCCAGCATGGGGGGAGTTGGAAGAGACCTCTGCTGGTCATACAGTCATAGAACGGTTTGGGTTGGAAGGGATCTTAAAGATCATCTAGTTTCAGCCTTTTTGTCATGGGCAGGGACACCTTCCACTAGAACAGGTTGCTCAAGACCTCATCCAACTTGGCCTTGAACACTTCCATTAGGGAGCATCCATAACCTCCCTGGGCAAACTGTTCCAATGTGTCACCACCCTCACTGTGAAGAATTTCTTCCTAATCTCCAGGCTAAATCAGCCTTCTTCTAGCTTCTATCTATTCCTCCTCATTGTGTAGCCTCAAGCCCTTGTTAAAAAACCCTTTCCTGACTCCCTTGTGACCCTTTTCAGGTACTTCAGATCATCCAGTCCAACCTTCCTGCTAAAGCAGAGTCACCCACAGCAGGTTGCCCATGATTGCAGTGTTCAGGTGGGTTTGGAAATCTTCCAGAGAAGATTTCACAGCTTCTCTAGGCAGCCTGCTGCAGGGCTCCAGCACCCTCACAGCAAAGAAGCTTTTCCTTGCAGAGAAACTCCTGCTTTCAGAGTTCACTATTAAAACCTGCTTGGCACAAGGGAGTGAAAAAGGTATAAACACATTTCTGCTTCAGATATTGCATCCAGGACTTAAAATCTAGGTTAGCAACTGTTTGTGTTGCCTCCAAGCTAGGTCTTTGATTGCCTTCAACTTCTGAACTGATGTGCTATGTGAGAAGCAAAAGAGTCTTAATAGTTGGTAGTGCCCAGCTGTGAGATCAGTTACATTTCCTGTACTGCATCTTGCTATTTCATCATCTTTGATGCTTTGAAAGAACTGTAAGACAAAAGAATGCTCCTGGGGACCAATCTAGATGTGATTTGTTCTTCTGAGAAACAAGAAAAAAACCTGTGTAGGGGAAAAAAAAGGGAAAGAAAAAAACTAATTAACTGGGATGCTGGCAACCTGGATTGTTTTGGAATGAATCTGTTGCACTTGAAAATGCAGGTCAGTTGAGATACCAAGAGTGGAGTCTTGGAGTCAAGGAGATATCCCCTTGGAACTAATATAACAACAATTGCTGGGATCTGAGAGGAAAAAGGGAGATGACTCTTTTATTGTGACTTTGTCCTAGTAAACTTTTGATCGTAGAATCAGAGTGGTTTAGGTTGGAAGGGACCTCAGAGATCATCCAATTCCAACCCCTCACCATTGACAGGGACACTTCCCACTAGAACAGGTTGTTCAAGGCCTCATCCAAGCTGGTGAGGATCCTGGAACACAGACACTATGAGGAGAGGCTG
>WAAF01007733.1:12696-22749 GCA_013400475.1 Tricholaema leucomelas | reverse complement strand
ACTGGGACACTGAGACTGGGACACTGAGACTGTGACACTGTGAGACTGACACTGTGACACGGTGACACTGTGACACTGAGTCTGTGACACTGTGACACTGAGACACTGACTGTGACACTGAGACTGGGACACTGAGACTGTGACACTGAGACTGTGACACTGTGAGACTGACACTGTGACACGGTGACACTGTGACACTGAGTCTGTGACACTGTGACACTGAGTCTGTGACACTGACACTGAGACACTGTGACACTGACACTCTGACACTGACACTGTGACCCTGTGACCCTGTGACACTGAATCTCTTACGCAGTGCCACAGGCGATGTGAAGCTCTACGTGGCAGGAGCTGAGCTCCCACAGCACAGACTGTCGCGGAGGGGAGAAGCTGATTGCTGCGAGAGGATATTTGTGAGGGTCTCTGTGTTCATTACCCTCAGTGCTGGACCTCTGCCGCCCCCAGCCACTGACCTTACAGCAGTAATGTTTCTCCTGCAGGGTCATGGAGGCATCGTGGGAGTGTGTCAGACTGCAGCTGTCCTAACACCCAGCGGACACTCAGAGTATGAAACCGAGAGAGCTTTCCCCGCGGCTGGTGCCGCTTGGGGTCTGTGCACTCTTGGCCCAGCAGGGTGGGCTGAGAGCTTCCTGCTCTCTGGCAGAGGCAGTAGCAATGACAGAGGCCTTTAGTCCCAGTGCTGATTGGTTACAGATCACCCTCTGGGGCTGTGTCACAGCCTATGGAAAGTGTCCAATCCTCAGGGTCTGCGCCCGTTGGACTCCCAGGCTGGAACCCTCCTGGCTTCAGGGGCAGGAGTCTCTGACCTTGTGCTGCTGGCTCCTTCGGGCTGCCCTGTGCAGGGAGCTGCCAGGCAGGACCGCCAGGGGCAGAGGGCTGCGGTGCCCTGCGGGCAGGTGGCTCTGCTCCTGGCAGCGCCTGGCAGCGGCACACAGCAGGCAGCGAGGCAGAGGCCATGTAGTGGCTGCACAGGGAGCCTCAGCTCCGTAGAGGCAGGCTTGAGACAGCTCTGCAAGTGAGTAGGGACTGAGCGGGTGAGCCAACACCCGGGTGAGTGAGCACCTGGGTGAGTCAGCACCTGGGTGAGTGAACACCTGAGTGAGCAAATGCCTGAGTGAACACCTGGGTGAGTGAAAACCTGGGTGAGCGAACACCTGGGTGAGCGAACACCTGGGTGAGCGAACACCTGGGTGAGTGAACACCTGGGTGAGCACCTGGGTGAGTCAGCACCTGGGTGAGCGAACACCTGAGTGAGCAAATGCCTGAGTGAACACCTGGGTGAGTGAAAACCTGGGTGAGCGAACACCTGGGTGAGCGAACACCTGGGTGAGCGAACACCTGGGTGAGTGAACACCTGGGTGAGCACCTGGGTGAGTCAGCACCTGGGTGAGCGAACACCTGAGTGAGCAAATGCCTGAGTGAACACCTGGGTGAGTGAAAACCTGGGTGAGCGAACACCTGGGTGAGCGAACACCTGGGTGAGCGAACANGCAGTGAGCAGTGAGTGAACACCTGGGTGAGTGAATGCCTGGGTGAGTGAGCAGTGGGCAGTGAGCAGTGAGTGAACACCTGGGTGAGTGAATGCCTGGGTGAGTGAGCAGTGAGCAGTGAGCAGTGAGTGAACACCTGGGTGAGTGAACGTCTGGGTGAGTGAGCAGTGAGCAGTGAGTGAACACCTGGGTGAGTGAATGCCTGGGGCAGTGAGCAGTGAGCAGTGAGCGAACACCTGGGTGAGTGAGCAGTGAGCTGGCAGCTGTGTCGCCGAGGGGGTTGTGCCCTTGGCGCCGGTCGGTGCCGGGGGGGAGCTCTCAGTCGGTGAGGGATAATCCCATACAAGTTTGTGTCTGTTGGGCTCAGTGTCCTCAGCTCTCCGCACCCCTGCCGCTGTGCTCGCACTCAGCAGGATCCCTCTCGGCTGTGGAAGAGCTCCTTGGGACGGTCACAGACAGCTCCGGAGCTCTGCGGCAGTGACTGGCACACAGCCGTGAACAGGAGAGCTCTCCCCGCGGCTCTCACAGGCCCTCCACAACAGCCTGAGCCTGTGCAGCTCTGGTTAGCCTACGTGGGCCGAGGTCAGCGCTCTCATTGGCCACACAACGGCCAGGCAGGTCTGCAGTCAGCCAACCTTGCCATGGTGGGCAGGAGGCCACAGGCCAGGCCTGTCCAAGGTGGGGCTCCCACGGGCCTAGCGCCCGGCAGGCGTGAGCTGGGCCTGGGGGGGCTTACACAACCTAAGGCCTGGGCGGCCCAGAGCTGACGGCACCAGGCCTGTGGTGTCACCCCTGGCTAGGAGCAGGAGAACGTGGCCAGGCAGGGCCAGGCCTACACAAGTCCATTTTCGGGCCTGTGAGCCCTGCACAGCACAGACCTACCACAGCCTCGCCCCAGCGGAGCTCAGGGCAAGGCTTCGGCGCCTTTGCTGCGGGGAGGTTCTGCCGCCCAGGCCGACTGCGGCGGAGGGGCGAAGGCGATTGGCCCGAGAGGATGTTTTACACCAGCACCTGCTTGTCGGCTCCAGCTTCTGAGCTCTGCCGCCCCCGGCCGCTGCAGTCAGCGTCGAGAGGATCCACTCAGCCCTGGAGACGTCCTGGGGCTGCCGCCAGAGCGCAGCTGGTGAGCAGCTGGCAGGCAGGAGCTGGAGCCGGGAGCAGCGGCGCAGTGCCGCTCGCCCAGCAGGGTGGGCAGAAGCTCTCTCTGCCCTCTGGCAGGAGGCAATGGGAGTCACAGAGACGGACTGGGGGGTGCAGCCTCTTCAGGAGAGACAGGTGAGGGAGAAGAGGAGCAGGAGGGGTGGCCACAGAGCTGGATGTGAGGGATGAAGGCATTGAGACCTTGTGGGTTAAGGTCAGAGGGAGGCCGAGGGGTGGCTGTGGCCAGGAGGAGGTTGCTCTCCTCTCTCAGGCAGCCAGCACCAGAACAAGAGGACACAGCCCCAGGGAAATTCAGGCTCGAGGTGAGGAGAAAGTTCTTCCCTGAGAGAGTCATTGGCTACTGGAATGGGCTGCCCAGGGAGGTGGTGGAGTCGCCGTCCCTGGAGCTGTTCAAGGCAGGATTGGACGTGGCACTTGGTGCCATGGTCTAGCCTTGAGCTCTGTGGTAAAGGGTTGGACTTGATGATCTGTGAGGTCTCTTCCAACCTTGGTGATACTGTGATACTGTGACACTGACACTGTGACACTGTGACACTGAGACTGTGACACTGACACTGTGATACTGTGACACTGTGACACTGACACTGTGACACTGTGACACTGACTCTGTGACACTGACTCTGTGACACTGACACTGTGACACTGTGACACTGTGATCAAAGCATCTGCTCACAGCCTGTGATTAATTAGCAGTCCCCTCCCAGGGCTACCCCAGAGCCTGTTCTTAGTCTCCAATCTTCAGGGGAGCTTTGCCTGTGGACCTTGAGGCTGGAACCCTCCCTGGCTCCCGGGAAAGGGCAGTCCCTGACCTGGCTCTCCTCTGCAGGATGCAGTCTCTGCCCTTGGCTCCTGGTTCTGGATGCTGTGTCCAGGGCTTCTTGGGCAGGAGCTCAGGTGCAGAGGGACTGCAGTGCTGTGCAGCCTGAGCACAGCCTCACGCTGCCCACGGAGGCTGATCGCCAGCAGACCCTGCAGGGGCTGCTCCTGGTTGGCTCCCGGCAGTGGCGCTCAGCAGGCAGCGAGGAGGCAGCAGGGGGCATGGCTGCATGGGAGCCTGAGCGCCGGGGTGAAGGCAGGATCTGGCCCTGGTACCACTGCAGTGCTGTGCAGCTGTGCACAGCTGGCTGGGTCTGAGCTCTGGGGTGAAGGCAGTGCAGGATCTGGCCCTGGTACCACTGCAGTGCTGTGCAGCTGTGCAAGCCTGGGCTGGGCACCTGGGCTTACCCTGCCATGTCCACACGGACAGGGGTCCTGGGCAGGCCTGACTATGGCACCAAGGGCCAGCAGTGCCCGAGCAGAGGTGGCCCAGGGCAGCAGCAGGACTCTTGGCCAGCAAGGGCCTGACCCTGCCAGGGGGTGCCTGGGCACCTGCCCGGACGGCCCTGGCACAGCACCGCAGGGTCCTGCGGGGCGCTTCGGGGGCACCACTCGGCTGCTGCCCCCCAAGGACGCCCCTGGCACCCCTGGCAGAGGAGAGCTGCAGAGCTGCGCTGCCAGGGGCTGCAGCTGGCAGCCCGGGGAGGCTCAGGGGCCCTGCTCCAGCCAGGCCGAGCCAACGGCCCCAGGCGGCACCAGCCCAGCTGTGCCCAGCCCAGAGCTGTGCCCCAGGCACTGCCAAGTGCCCACGGCAGCGGCCCTGCCCCCAGGCNGGTGCCCAGCCTGGGCAGGGTGGCAGAGGAGCCAGGCCTGCTGTGCCCCTTTTATCCATCAAATGTGTTTACCTCTGGTGTGGGNCCGGCAGGGGCTGAGCAGCCAGGGGGCACCGCTCAGCTGGGGGCTGGGGCAGAGCTGTGCCCAGGGGGGGCAGCTTGGCTCTGGGTGCTGCCTGCCCTGCAGCCCCCGGGGGGGGTGGGGGTGTCTGGGGGGGGGGTGACACCCCCAGGGCTGCTGGCAGGGGGCTGGGGGGTNGGGGGGGGTGTGGGGGGGGGGGGTGACACCCCCAGGGCTGCTGGCAGGGGGCTGGGGGGTGCCCAGCCTGGGCAGGGTGGCAGAGGAGCCAGGCCTGCTGTGCCCCTTTTATCCATCAAATGTGTTTACCTCTGGTGTGGGCAGCAGGGCAGGGCAGGGCAGGGCAGGGCAGCTGTAAGCCTATTTACAGGCAGCAGGGCAGGGCAGGTCCAGGCAGGGCAGGGCAGGGCAGGGCAGGGCAGCTGTAAGCCTATTTGCAGGGCAGGGCAGGTCCAGGCAGGGCAGGTCCAGGCAGGGCAGGGCAGGGCAGGGCAGCTGTAAGCCTATTTTCAGGCCCTCCGCAGCAGTCCCAGGGAGGATCTCTCCTTGCAGCTGTGGCCAGAGCAGGGTTGCTTGCAGTCCCTGCAGTGCTGCTGCATGGTGCATGCTGCATGCTGCATGGTGCATGGTGCATGGTGCATGCAGTGGTGTCTCTGGTGGCAGTGTCACACCCAGCAGAGCCCAGGACGAAGTCTCTCCCGTTCCAAGGGCTGGAGCTGACCTTGGCTCTTATCTGCTTCACAATGGAAGCGACCAGAGGGTGACCAACTTTGGCTCTGAGGCATCACAGAGAGGAGAGCAGAAGGTAGGCCCCAGGGTAGCCCCCCCCGAGCTTGCCTCTGGCTCCCAGAGCTCATTAGCAGTCGCTGGGGTCAGTGTGCCCCACGCTGCAGTGCCTGGAGTGGGAGATGAGATGGTTTGGGTGCTCCCTGCCCCCCACACTTGGCCTCTGCTCTGCCAGCCTCAGTCCGCTCTCCCTTACCCTCTCGCTCCAGGCCCTTGTCCAGAGCCCCTGCCCAGCGTTCAGGAGGTGCAGCTGCTTCTGGAGCAATTGCCAGGGGCTAAGGGCTGGGATGTCTGCGGCCACCCCGGGGCAGGCAGAGCAGGAGGTGGACCAGGAGGAGTCATCTGTGCTACTGCACCCCCAGGGGTCTGCCTCCGCTGCCCTGCGCTCTCAGGTTGACCTTTTTCTTCTTCCCTCTCTCCCTTTGTGGTGTGGACCTCATCTCTGCTGTGTTGTGATGCTTTGGGTGTTCCTCACCCCCCCCCCCCCACGTTGGATGTCACCCAGGCTGGGCCCAGCCAGCTCTGGAAGTTGAGTGAAGCTTTTGCTTACAGCTCAGCTCGATGGACAGGCAGAGAGCACAGTGGGTACAGCTACAGGCAGAGAGGGACGAGGGAAGAGGGAGCACAGAAACACAACTTCCCTCCCAGTCCCCAGGAGGGGCTCCCCACCACCCTCCCACCTCCTCCCACCCCTCTCAGCCTTGCCCCAGACCTTGCCTTGTGCCCCAGGAAGAGTGGAGGGTCGGGCAGGGGGGTTAGGGAGCAGGTGGATGGATCAGGTTAGGTCAGAGAGAGCTGCAGCCCAAGGCCCAGGCAGTGACCAAATGTCTCATCTGTGTTCAGTCTTGTTCCTCTCAGCAAGCCTAGGAGTGAAGCAGCCATCACCACTGCTCCTCTCAGCAAGCCTAGGAGTGAAGCAGCCATCACCACTGCCTTGTTCTTCTCAGCAAGCCTAGGAGTGAAGTAGCCATCACCACTGCCTTGTTCTTCTCAGCAAGCCTAGGAGTGAAGCAGCCATCACCACTGCTCCTCTCAGCAAGCCTAGGAGTGAAGTAGCCACCACCACTGCTCCTCTCAGCAAGCCTAGGAGTGAAGTAGCCACCACCACTGCTCCTCTCAGCAAGCCTAGGAGTGAAGCAGCCATCACCACTGCTCCTCTCAGCAAGCCTAGGAGTGAAGTAGCCACCACCACTGCTCCTCTCAGCAAGCCTAGGAGTGAAGCAGCCATCACCACTGTTCTTCTCAGCAAGCCTAGGAGTGAAGCAGCCACCGCCCTTGCTTCACAGCCTGTGGTCTGATCCCTCTCACCAGAACGTTCTGGGTAGCTTCAGGCCAGCACACAGCTGCCTGCAGGAGGCCTCATCCAGTTCCTGTCCCGCTCCGGTGGCCTGTGAGGACGCAGCCATGCGCGGCCGCGGGGGCTGTGCCACACCTCTGTGACCGCCACCGCCCCACAGCCCCCTGAGCTCGGGCGGCTTTGGGCCTCCTCCTGCTTGCTGCCCAGGCAGTGGGTGGTGGTGTCCACGGTGCTGGCTTGGCTGGGACAGGATGGTCGAAGGTTTCCCCCACCCCTCGCGGCTGCCGTGGGCAGAGATGAGCTCGGAGGTGTCTCTGATGATCTCAGAGGCCCTTTCCAGCCTCAGCGGCTCCGTGAGAGCAGCTCTGGTGTGAGCTGAGCCCGGCCCAGGGTGCCCCAAGGGCTCGTGGCCTGTGGCGCCGCTGTCGGTGGTGCTGGGACCTCAGCTCGGTGTCTCCAGGGCTGAGATTCTCTTCCAAGTTGAGTTCTCTCAAGTTCCCTTTCGACTTTGGCAGGGCAGAGGCCTCCAGCACCTCCCCCTGCTCCCTGCCACGGTGGCCGTGGCCAGAGGCGAGGCCGAGCAGTGCCCAGGGCGTGGGCACAGCTGAGGCATCCCCCAGGAGTTGCTGTCTCTGGCATCCGTTTTCTGCCCTCCCCAGCCCGAGGCAGACCCTCAGAGCTCTGATTGGCTCTGGGCGCCCGCAGAGGGGCTGGGCGTGGAGGCTCTGCTGTGCGCCAGCTGCCTCCTGGGGCTGACATCGGTGGGTGCAGGAGGCTGGACCCTGCTGCTCTCAGCCCTGGGCTGCCAGCCAGGGCCCTGCTGCGGCCCTGCAGCTCTGCCACCGCCCCGGGCCCCGCTCTGCCTGCAGGGAGGCAAAGCTGTGCTGAGAGCTCTGCTGAGGGCAGAGCCCAGGAAGCCTCAGCAGCGTCCTCTGGTGCCACACAGCCACCTGGCAGGTGACACGGGCGGCCCTGGGGCGCCTCATGGCGCTGTGCTGTCACACAGCCCTCTCCTGACGTCACACTGACGTCACACGGCCCACCTGTGACGTCACACGGCCCACCTGTGTCGCAGGCCCTGCTCTGTGATGTCACAAAGCTTGCACTGCGTCACTCAAACGCCTGTGATGTCACCCAGCCCCCTCTGTGATGTCACCCAGGCCCCTCTGTGATGTCACCCAGCCCTCTCTGTGATGTCACCCAGCCCCCTCAGTGATGTCACCCAGCCCCCTCTGTGATGTCACCCAGGCCCCTCTGTGATGTCACCCAGCTCTCTGTGATGTCACTCAGCCCCCTCTGTGATGTCACCCAGGCCCCTCAGTGATGTCACCCAGCTCTCTATGATGTCACCCAGCTCTCTCAGTGATGTCACCCAGCTCTCTCTAGGCTGCCACCCACCTCTCAGTGACGTCACCCAGCTCTCAGTGACGTCACCCAGCTCTCTCAGTGACGTCACCCAGCTCTCAGCGATGTCACCCAGCTCTCAGTGACGTCACCCAGCTCTCTCAGTGACGTCACCCAGCTCTCAGTGACGTCACCCAGCTCTCTGTGACATCACCCAGCTCTCAGTGACGTCACCCATCTCTCAGTGATGTCACCCAGCTCTCAGTGACGTCACCCAACTCTCAGTGACGTCACCCATCTCTCTATGACGTCACCCATCTCTCAGTGACGTCACCCAGCCCTCTCTCATTGTCACAGAGTCCTCTGCCTTGCTCCCCTCCCTGTGCCCTGCTTTGGGGCTGCTGCAGCTGTTCCAGGCCCTGCCAAGGGGAGCTCCTTTGGGGATGAGCAGGGCTCGAGGCCTGCTGCTGCTCCAGCAACAGCTGCAGAGGGGCAGAGCCTCTCAGAAGGCTTCTCAGCAGTCCTGAGGCATCCTCAGCGCTGCAGAGCCTCAGTCTCACGGAGACAGCAACGACAGAGGCTTAGAGCCCCCTGCAGAAGGAGTCCTGGAAGCCCTTCCCAGGAGCAGCAGCTCACAGCAGCAGCTCAAGCCCCAAGCAGCATCCCCACAGCCAAGGCTGAGCTGAAGCCCCAACCAAAGCCTCTTGCCACAGGCCCTGAGCTTCAGACACTTTCCTCTCTCACAGCCGAGCAGTGAACTCCAACCTCACCTGGAAGCTGAAGGCTGCTCCCAGCAGCGCTGCCTGCAGCGCCCCCAGCACAGGCTGCCAGGTGCAGGGCTCGGCACAGGCAGTGTGGGATTGGCCAGCTCGGGAGGCCTGCACCTGGCCCCCTCCAGCAGCTGCCTGCAGAGCACTGGGCCAGGGCAGAGCCCTGCTGGGACAGCAGCGTGGAGCTGCCTGGGGGACGTCAGAGCTGGGTCTGTGACACTGCAGGCAGTGCTGGGTGACAGCACAGAGGAGGCTGGGGGACATCAGAGCAGTCTGGGTGACGTCACAGAGCAGGCTGGGTGACATCAGAGCTGCCTGGGGGACATCAGAGCAGTCTGGGTGACATCAGAGCAGTCTGGGTGACGTCACAGAGCAGGCTGGGTGACATCAGAGCTGCCTGGGGGACATCAGAGCAGGCTGGGTGACATCAGAGCAGGCTGGGTGACGTCACAGAGCAGGCTGGGTGACGTCAGAGCAGGCTGGGTGACGTCACGGAGCAGGCTGGGTGACGTCACAGAGCAGGCTGGGTGACGTCAGAGCAGGCTGGGTGACGTCATGGAGCAGGCTGGGTGACGTCACGGAGCAGTCTGGGTGACATCAGAGCAGGCTGGGTGACGTCACAGAGCAGGCTGGGTGACATCAG
This sequence comes from Tricholaema leucomelas, assembly GCA_013400475.1. Lineage (NCBI taxonomy): Eukaryota > Metazoa > Chordata > Aves > Piciformes > Lybiidae > Tricholaema lacrymosa > Tricholaema leucomelas. Next base: position 13,509 of record WAAF01007733.1, on the reverse strand, counting down.
AGCTGCCTGGGTGACGTCAGAGCAGGCTGGGTGACGTCACGGAGCAGGCTGGGTGACGTCACAGAGCAGGCTGGGTGACGTCAGAGCAGGCTGGGTGACGTCAGGGAGCAGGAGCTGTGACGTCAGGGGGGGTTGCAGAGCACCCCGGGGCAGGCTGTGTTGTGACAGAGCAGGATGGGAGAGCAGAGAGTGAGTGACGGCAGGGGGGGGCTGTGTGACGTCACCAAGGTGGCTCTGTGACGTCACAGAAGAGGGTTTGAGACACCACTGGGAGGGTTTTGGCGTCCCAGAGAGGGGAAGGGACCGCGGCAGAGGCTGAGTGGCAGCTGCAGAGAGCAGAGCAGGAGGCTGATGCTAGGAGCAGTGAGGGGCAGGGGCAGGCTGGGAGGGTGGCAGTGAAGTTGTCCCTTCAGTGTCAGCCCTCAGGGGACAGCTTCTGCCGGGCCAGGCCCCAGCAGGCAGCCTGCAGCACTCTGACTGCCACGGAGCTGTGGCAGCTGTGTGGGGGCAGCTCGAAGGCAGCTGCAGAGAGCAAAGCAGCTCCTGAGGGCACCTGGGGCCCATTGCACGAACTCGAGGAGCTGCCAGGAGAGTGAAGAGACCTCTCGAGAAGGGGGAGTCAGGAGTTAAACTCAGAGCACCCTGAAGTGCTGCTGGGCCCCACTGAGGGTTGCTCCTGAGAAAGCCTCCCCAGGGACCTGTTGGAGCAGCTCCTGGGAGGCCTGGAGAGCAGGGAGGGAGAGAGCAGGGAGGGAGAGAGCAGGGAGGGAGAGAGCAGGGAGGGAGAGAGCAGGGAGGGAGAGAGCAGGGAGG
>WAAF01007732.1:0-91057 GCA_013400475.1 Tricholaema leucomelas | reverse complement strand
ATATTTATTAAATCAAATATTCTGAAATCTCACCACCCCCAAGNAGCCTGGCCTTAAACACCTCCAGGGAGGAAGCATCCACAACCTCCCTGGGCAACCCATTCCAGTGCCTTACCACCCTCACTGTAAAGAACTTCCTCCTAACATCCAGTTTAAATTTCCCCTCTTCCAGCTTAAACCCATTCCCCCTCGTCCTAACATTACTAGACCGTGTAAATAGTCCCTCCCCAGCTTTCCTGTAGGCTCCCTTCAGATACTGGAAGGCCACTATAATTATGATTAATTATCAATAATCATTAATCACCCTCTGGGGCTACGTCACAGCCTATTACTAGTGTCCAAACCTCAGGGGAGCTTTGCCCGTGGGCTTTGAGGCTGGAATCCTCCTGGCTTCAGGGGAGAGGAGAATCTTCCTGGCTTCTGGGGAGATGAGTCTTCCCAGCTATCTGGGGGAAATGATTACAGTCTTCCCAGCTGTGTGGGGAAATGATAGTCTCTGAGCTTGTTCTCTTGGCAAGGATGCAATCTCTGCCCCTGTCTCCTGGCTTCTTCTGGATGCTTTGTCTAGGGACTGGTCCGGGGACTGTTGGCAGGACCTCAGGTGCAGGAGAAGGATGCCGTGCGGTCTAAGCACGTTGTCACGCTCGCTGGCAGGCTGATCATGTGTGCAGACAAGAAGGGGTTTGGTCCTGCCTGAGCATGAGTGTAAGCATGCTGGTGAAGCAAGAGTGCAGTGAGAGAGCTGCGGCAATGGACTCAGAGCTACAGGTGAAGCCAGAGCACACAGAAGCATGTTGTTTACCTGTGTGCCTCTATTTATGAACTGTGGGCTGAGATTAGTAGCCCTTTGGCCACCAGAGTGACCAATCATGGTTTGGCAGTCAGCCAAACAATACCATAATAGGCAAAATCACAAGCCTAGTACCCCCAAATATGGGGAGAGCATGGGTGGGCCACACGCTAAGCGTGTGGGCTTATGCAACATGTTTACAACCACCTAGTATAACCTGTTTACAACCTGGACCTTAGGCAGGCCAGACTTTGGGGCACCAGGCCTATTGTGTCCCTTTTGTGCTTACCCATTTAATGTGTTTACTCCTGGTTTGGGCAGCAAACACATGTTTGAGCAAGGTAAGGCATAAAATAAGCCTATTTCCAGGCCTACAGGCCCTCCACGACAACCGTCCTTATGTACCAAGCACCTTATGATTTGGCCCAAAAGTGTATAAAATCTGTGTGATGCTCATCCAGTGAACATCCTTTTGTTTTGATAGCTGGTTCTTGACTAGCATATTTCTTTATTGCCTTGAAAAAAGGTCTTCCAGCAGTGCTTTAACCAAGCTCTTCCTATGTTTTGGTACCGTGTGATTATTTTGCCTGTGAGTTTTTCTGTAGTTTGTGTCATTTACAAAACAAAAATCAAAGAACCATGTTTTTTTTTGTGGAAGCTGTATTGAGTGACATTCAGATGCAGATTAAATGTCAGAAACATTTTTTTTTTCCAGGTACTCCTATTTTTGCTCTTCTGACACAAACAAAACCAAATCAAATCCCTCAGCGAAACCAAAGCAAACAAACAAATATAAAATAAACAAAAGCAGCCAACTGTGATGGTTTGGGTGTTACCTGCCTCCCCCCCACATTGGAAAAATCACCCATACTAGATTCAGCCAGCTCTGGAAACTGAATGAAGCTTATTATTTACAGTTTAGCAGAATATGCAAGCAGACATTTACAGTATATACATTTATATACAGAAATATACAAGGTAAAAGGTAATACAGAAACACAACAGCCCTCCCAGAAACCTGAATCCCCAGGAGGGTCTTTCAACTACCCGTTCGCCTTCCCCCTACCCCTCTCAACCTTACATCAGTCCCAAAGAAGAATGGAGGTTTGGCCAGGGGGTTAGGAAGCAAAGTGGATTAGGAAAGAAACGTCAGAGAGGGGTGAGGTTAGAGATGGAGCTCAGCCAGTTCCCCAGCAGAAGTAGAAACGAGTGCCTTATCTATGTTTTGAGTCTTCTTCTTATACATCTCATCAAGCCAGTGAGTGAAGTAGACATCACCATTGTTTTTCCTTTCACAGCCTGTAATCTAGTTCTTCTCACAAAACATTCTAGCTAGCTTCAAACTAGCACACCAACCAACCAAAAAAAAACAACCCAAATAACCAAACCCAAAAACAGACCAACACAACAAACCCAACCTCTCTTCCCCAAAAAATGGGTCTCTATGGTGCTGCCTGGTGCAGAACACCAAAATACTGCCTTTTCAGGGTTTACAACTGTATCATGAATGCCACCTATGACTTTTCTTGCAGATTGTAGAAGAAGATACCTTTATACATTCCTTAGTGGAAGAAATTTCCATTGGACGTTTGCCTGATGTTATGCTGCATGATAGTTTACAATATGTTTGCTTCAAATGTTAAAAAAAACAAACAAGCAACTCTACTCCCTCCAAACCAATTACTGCAATTAATGCTTTAAAAATCCTTTAGGCATAATTTCATGAACCCCCCTAAATTTTACATGAAATATTGTTTCAAAAAGCATCTGTGAGAAAAGCTGCTTTCCTTGGAACTGCCAGGTGAAATACGGATCTAGGGAGAAATCAGGAAATGTATTTTTTTTCTTGAATCTTTTTAAGCAAAAGCACAAAGTTCATAAGTTTTCTTTAATGACTTTTAAAATATCACTTAGTAGTAATAATCCTCTTGATTTGTCTAAGTAATAATAGTCATGCATCATAAAAGTGCTTCAAGATTTCTTCTTCTTAAGGAAAACTGAAAGTAAGTTTATAATTTTCTAAGGTAAAAACAAACCAGTATCGAGATGTTCCTCCTAATTTTCCTCTTTCACATAGTCAAAACTATTTGAGAATTACTCAGCAGTAGCTCAAGCTATTATTGTATTTTTGAATGCAAGAGCTAACTAGTGCTCAAATACCAGCTACTTCAGTGACCAAAAGTGATGCAGGTCCATCATCATGCTCACGTGTTCTGGAATCCAGAGGGTTTCCCCTCATTTTGCCAGCAGAGAATTTATCCTGTGCTTTCTGGTTGTCATCCACTGGAAGGTGAGACTGAAAATGCAATCCTTGTGCAGGTATGTTGCTGGAAGTGCCCAGAGTTAACTATTTCCAAGTGAAGGGCTTCTCTCCACTGGTGCTCTACACATGATGGCACAACTACATTCCTCCCTGCCCTCTGAATTAGGTACATTTTGCACTCCCACAGATCTGGCAGAGGTATCTCCTACTCTGAGCTGGGGCTTAGAGAGGTCAACAGAGATCTTGACCTCTAAAATACATCAGCACTACCACATTTGAAGATGCCTTCTTTTGGCTTGTAGAGTTGCTTGTTTACTTTCTTTTAGTAGAAACTTTCTATGGCAAAAAGGGCTGTGATTTTTAGAAGCTATTTCCCCCCATTATTTCATAAGGTTCATGTTTAATACAACTCACACACAAGATAGTTGTAAAAGTTGACTTCCAATGGCATACATTGAAGGTGGGCACTCCTTTTCAGAAGGTTGTCTGTGGTAGCTAGACTTCTCCTCTGTAGCTTTGAAAGCATCTCAGGTACATTTGTGTGGGCTATCCAAATCCTGTGATACTTTACTTGCAAGTGTATATAAACAACAATTCCTTTATTCAGGTTAAAGCATTGATCCATGTGTGATGAAGTTTTCAGGCTGGAAATCATGCATTGAAACTGTCCAAAGCCTGATTTTTTTGTTTGTTTGTTTTTAGATACTCTCTTATTTTTCAAAAGACTAATTAATTCAAGCACAAATTTCATCTACATTCAAAGCATGTGCAGTCTATCTCAGCAAGAAATTATATGACTTGAAATATTTTTTATGTCTATTCCGTCAAAGTTTGTTAGTTTTCACATTGTTCCCCACGTGAACACATATGAAACATGTCTTATAGTTTGAAGAGATCAGCAGCACTCCTCCTCTAATACTATCATTACTTGAGGTTTTGCATATGAGTACCCCATGTGGCTCTCTATTCTTGGGCAGAAAATTCCCTTACTACAGTTAGCTTGCACCAGTTTTGCAGGAGGTCTGTGGACAGTTTCCAAATGAAGTTTTGCAGAAGAAAATGGAACAGCACTCTAAAATTGTTTTACCACTTGTATCTTTGTCTTATTATATCTTTAAGTGACCTAAAGAAACTGGAGTTACTGAAACAAGGTCATCTGATAGCATGGCAACACCATGATAGCACAGCAATTCCAGAGCCTCTGTGCACCTTTCCAGAAGGTGAAAATTTGATGTAGAGAAGATGGAAGACCTTCTATAGAAATTATGCTTCTGACAGTTTTGGGTTTTTTGTCTGTTTGCTTGGTTTTTTTTTAAGCAGAGGATGAACTTCCCTCCTCCTCACCCCCTTCTTTCACATCTTGTCTTCCCATGTTTCAGCACCCATAGGTCTATCGAATTTGTGTTCCTTCTGCCTCTGCTACTGCTTACTCTGAGAAAACCCACAATGTGTCTTGCAGACTGAGCTCTCTGAGCCTTGGTCTTGTAGCCGCATCAGTCCTGACACAACACTGCCACGTGTTATTTAGGCTGCTGGCTTGGCACTTAGGATTGTGCTGTTTCAGGCTGGGGCTCTATTTGGCAGTAAAACTCAATCTGTGCAACTGAGCGCAGCTAAAGCCACAGAAAATGGGTTCCCCTTGCACAACACTTCCTCCACTGCTGAATGCGATACAGCTCTGAATGGACAACCTCCTGAGCAGGAGCTGCCATCTGGTTAACCTCAACGTGGCAGGAGGCCAAGCCTAAAACTCCTGCAGTTTCTTAGGTGACTACCGTACAAAGCAGGCTCCTGGTGAGACAGGCTGGCTAAGCATGGGAACGTACACCCACTTACTTGCTCGCAATGTCCTTACTTGTCCTCAGCCACAGAATATCTTGCACTCTTTTGATGCGGTTCATAACACACTGAAGGCATTGAAGTGCAGCCAACCAGACACGTCACATCAGGGACACCATGTCCTGCTTGAGGCATGAGGGACAGCTCCTTGTGCTAGGGCTATTCCTAGGGACACTTGCAGAGACTCTTGCACCTGCTTTTGAATGCCTGTCACTACCACCCTGCTGCAGGTAGACAGCATTGGGTCACACAGGAAGCAGCAACACTTCATCAGCTACAACAAGCATTTCCATATTGGTGACCTACTTTCCTGTTTTGGAGATTCCATGCTCCCAGAGGCCTTGCAGAACAGGTTCCCAGCTGTCAGGCTGGTGGCTTGAGGAGAGGCATTGATGTGTGCTGCTGATGCTGCTCTCGGCCAGCATGTTCTAGTGGGCTGGCCAGGATGTGGCAGCTGTGGCTTGCCCCACCAGGACGGTCCCTCCATTACAAGGGGCTTTCCCTCATCTGTTAGCAGCTACCATAGCACAACTGAGTTGCATGGACAGGCATGATGGCAAATACTGTCATAGGCACTGGAAATGATTTTGGCAAAGCTACGGAAGTCTTTTAATAGGAGTGCAGAAAATATAGTGGAATTCACCTCTCCTGACTTTCCATGGTCAAAAGCTGATCTTGCTGTCTAGCTTTCTTCCACAGTCATACCTGATGTTCATTTCGTCCCATAGATAAACTATCTACAACAGACTCATACCTTTTCCTACTCTGGCTCTAAAAAGAAACTGAGTGGCTCATCTGGAAGTGTCTACACTGAATCCATGCAATGCTGCCTCATAAGCAGGTTATACCATCTGCATGCAACAGCTACAAGAAGTGTCATACCCTCTATAGATAAATGTCTATTCAATGTTAAAATACATTCATCAAGGTGTTTATGGGACATTTTTGGGTGTCTCATGTCAAGAACTGTACCTCTTCTCATGTCAGACCTTTATAACTACCTTCCAGTAGACCTGACCTTTCCCCTGCTTGTAGGCTGACAGCAATGATAAACAGGGGACCTGTGGCTAATGTTCACATCTGTTATTCCACAAAGTTTGCCATACAATGAGGACCGTAATAGCTCTAAATTAAAATTTCTCAAATGAAGCAAATTCTGATTTATTCTAGTAAATATTTATTCTGGCAAATTAAATGTAAGCATTTTATAGATCTTGATTTTTTTTCCCCTAAAATAATGGTTAAGGTGTTAAGAATGAAGCAAAGATAACTTTACTTCACTTAAATAAGAGTATGGAAATGTGTCAGTTTGTCTGAAGGATAGCTTTGATTGCATTTCTTGCATTCTGAATCCTTTTGATAAGAAGTTTTAATATATACATTCACTCCTTGTGGAGCAAGAAGTTAACATCTAAAGAGTAATGCAGCAACACTGCAATTAAAACCATTAGAAAACAACACTACATATATTCTTACTGAAAGATATATTCATTTACTAATTAGTGTTTTGACTTGCTCACTGAAGTGCCTGTTGACAGCAGAGAGTGTCACTGGTGAAATACAAAACCTGAAACTTTAAATAAATACACATAATAAATTGATAAATATATGAGAATTGCAGAAAAATCTGTAAAATTCTGTGAAGCAATATCCAATAACAAGTGGGAAGATGGCAGGTAAAAATTATTGCCTGCAGTTAACTACCGAGCCTCAGAGGAAAGTGAGGACTTCCATATTTATGGATTTAGCAAGTTCATTATTTAGTTGTGAAAGCTAAAAAAATAATACATTTCCATGTATGCTATTATGGCAATTTCATACTTAGCAAATCTCTTAATGTATTTTTATATGCAAAAAAACTAATCAAGGTTTTTCACACAAACCTTGTGAAAATTTGTCTCTGAGGAGTTTACCTTCAGCTGCAAAGAAAGGAGATGGTGTGACAATGCTTTTTCTTTCCTGCATTCCTGAAGTCACAGGAGTCATAAACTCTTCCCTCCCCCCCCTCCCCCCCCATATTTAGAAATCACTAGAATGGTCTTTTAATTAGATGTGAATATGATTCTCTAATTCAGGTTTCTGCAAAAACAAGTTCAGTGCTGTTAGGTGCAATCAGATAACCGAAACCTGTTTCTTGAGACTGTTGACACCACCTGGAATGACTTCTGGGTCAGAATTTGTACCTGTGCTGGATAATTCTGCTTTAGAAAAGACATGGATTTTTGCATTCTCTATGTGCCTTATTAGACCTGCAATATAATTTTCTACATGTGATTGGTCAGGATGTGAGATCTGGGCTAGCTTTTGTTTGGCTGGCCTGTAAGAAGCTTGGAGGGTTAGCTGTGTTATCCCAAATCACCTATTGACACTTGCAGAAACTACTTGTGGCTGTGTTAAATAGTCCTTATTTATGATAGACAGAGGGCCTGAGAGCAGGCTTTGATTTTCTAAGGGCATCTCTTTCTCTTTAGGTCTTCACAAAGGTAGCGCTTTTGCACATCTGCATTGGGGTGGTGATATAGAGTCCACACCAAAAATTGATAGATGTCACTACAGAGTTTATCACCTTTGAAGTTATCCCTTAGTATCACTACTGATCCTCACTGAAAGCTGAACTTGTTCATTCCGAGCTCTTGTATGTGAGCTGCTGCACGGATAGTGAGGCACTAATTTCCCTCTGCTCTGCCCAGATGAGGCTGCATCTGGAATGTTGTGTCTGTTTGTGGGCCCCTCAGTTAAAGAAGGACCTCAGGGAAATGCTTAAGAGAGTCCAGAGCAGAGCTACAAAGATACTGAAGGGAGTGGAGCATCTCCTTTCTGAAGAAAGGCTGAGGGAGCTGGGGCTTTTTAGCTTGGAGAAGAGGAGCCTGAGGTGTGACCTCATTCATGTTTATAAAGATGTGAAGGGTGAGTGTGAGGATAGAGACAGTCTCTGCTCAGTGATGTGCAATGATAGGACAAGGGGCAATGGGTGCAAGCTGAAGCAGAGGAGGTTCCAAGTGAACATAAATAAAAACCTTTTCAGTGTGAGGGTGCCTGAACACTGGCACAGGCTGCCCAGAGAAGTTGTGGAGTCTCCTTCTCTGGAGGCGTTCCAAACCTCCCTGGATGCATTCTTGCGTGACTACTCTAGGCGATCGCTTTCTGGCAGGGGAGGTTGAACTAGACGATCTTTTAAGACTTCTTCCAGCCCCTAACATTCTGTGATTGTGTGTCTGTGAAGATGCTCAAAGCATCTTTAGGACTAAAGGGAAGAGAAGAGAAGAGAAGAGAAGAGAAGAGAAGAGAAGAGAAGAGAAGAGAAGAGAAGAGAAGAGAAGAGAAGAGAAGAGAAGAGAAGAGAAAAGAAAAAAAAGTAAAGAGAAGAAAAGGAAGGAAAAGGGAAAAAAAAAAGAAAATAAAAGAATGAAGGAAAAAAACCCTTGTTCCTCCCGGGAGAAGCTGGCACCACTGGCATGCTGGCAGGAAGGCTGCCAAAGCAAAGGCAGCACAAGAAACTTGCCTTCTTTTGCAAAGCTTTTGTATTAGTGATTTTGGGAAAGTTTTGCAATCACTCTAAGAAGGAAATCCAAGGTTTAAAAATCACGCAGTGGAGTGCTCCACTTGGAGTAGGCAGCGCTCTGGCTGTGACGTTGCACTGGCTTCAAGCCTGAAGGCCTCAGGGCACAGGAGCGAAACAGGCTGACACCGCAGTGACACAAAGTAAGTTCTCTCTCTCTGCCTCTCGCCATTTCTCCTCACTCTCCCTTCCTGCCTCTTTACATTTGTTTATTGTTAGTTTATTTGTGTAATTGTTAGGTGCTGGTGCAGGGCACACCGGGCTTTTTGTATATCTCAGTGCACTAAACCTGGAGGAGATTATGTAAAGTGCAAAGGGACAATTCTGTACATTGGACCTTTTGTGTTTTTAAAGTGGAGTGTTTTATCCCTCCTTACAAAAAAACCTAGTAATTAGTTTCGTTCGAAGTGGCTGTAAACTAAACTTTCCATTATTTTTCTTGCTTTATTTAAATCGAGATGCCACTGATGTCAATGATTTAATGGTTTGCAAAAGTTCAGATTTTTATAGAGTGATTATGGAAAATGTAATTTCTTCATTAGGCATAAGTGTTTATACAGTTTAACGTTTTCGTTTAAGTTTAAGGTAGGTTTTCAGGTTGGCAGCATAACATTGAGTATCGTGAAAGGAAAACCATGTTACTGATTTAAATACTATTTATTTAGCAGAGTCAGGTATTTCACAAAGTTAATCATAAGCAAAACACAGATCAATAAAGAATGTATTTGTTTTGGAGAGCTTCCAGCTCTCATTCTGTAAAGATTTTTGGTAAGACTGAATTCATTAAACTTTAAGTATCTCTAACTTCTTTTTTTTTTTTGTTTTTCCAGTGTTTTTTAATTTGTGAACTACTTTGTGAATTTGTGAAGATAGTCTAAGGAAAGTTAGGTCCCTTCAGTGATTTTGTGTGTCAGTCTCTCTGAAATATACCAAGCATTTGCTTTTCACAGTCACTTTTGGTGAGTTTTGCTAGATTAGGACTTGGAACAAAACCTGGAAAATTTAAGGTAGAATGCTGTATAAGTGCTTATTTGCAGTCAGTACAAATAACTGTTGGATGATTGTTTGTTTCTAAGACAGTTGTAATTTCTGGGCATGGGTGAACATTTCCAGTGAATCCAGGTTGCTCCTGGACATCTTCCTTAGGAGAACTGAGCTCTTCAGAGGAAGAAAGTGCCCTTTGCACATTAGACCAGGACTTTGCCACAACTCTACCACCCATGGTTCCTGAAATCTCTCACAACATTTAAATGGCCTCCACTCTGAAAGCTACAGGAGGGGAACTTCAAGAAATTCCCAAAGGGACAGGAACACAGGATCAAAGGATGTCAGGGATTGGAAGGGACCCAAAGAGATCATTGAGTCTAGGAAGGGTGGACCCGATGATTGCTTTGGGTCCGTCCAACCCCTGACATCCTGTGATCCTGTGAAGAGCTTAGAGAGCTGGGGCTCTTCAGCTTGGAGAAGAGAAGCCTGAGGACTGACTTCATTCATGTTTATAAAGTTGTGAATGGTGAGTGTTGGGAGGACAGAGCCAGTCTTTGCTCAGTGATGTGCAATGATAGGACAAGGGGCAATGGGTGCAAGCTGGAGCAGAAGAGGTTCCAAGTGAACAACAGGAAAAACCTTTTCAGTGTGAGGGTGACAGAGCCCTGGAAGAGACTGCCCAGAGGTTATGGAGTCTCCTTCTCTGGAGACATTCCAAACCCACCTGGATGTGTTCCTGTGTGAATCCTGCTCTGGCAATGGGTTTGAACTGGATAATCTTTCAAAGTCCTTTTGAACCCCTAATGTTCTTTGATTCTGTAAAGAGCAGGATATCTAAGTTACCAGTGTCTTGTGGGAGAAATGTTAACAGCCCAAATTGTTGATCTATGTTCCTCTATGTTCCTCCAATATATGTGCCAGTGTATACTGGAGCTAGCTAATTGATTTTGGTACTACTGCACCAGTTTTTCAACAGGGTAACGAGACAATTACTCTTGACTTATGATTCCAGATTGTTTATATTAGCTGATTCCCCCTAATTAGCTTAATCTATATCAACCAATGTAGCTGAGTCTTTATGTTATAGCCAATTTTTTAAAATAAATTTTTGACAGTCTCATTACAATACCTACATTTATCATCTATCATGTAGGAACTTGTGGAGACTTAAGCACTTGAAGATAGTCCTTATTCATTTATTTTAATTAGTGTCCTCTTTTCACTAGTACATTTTTACCTATGGTATCTCTTACCCTATTTTCTCTTCAGTCATCATTTATGGCTTGCTTCTATATTGATCCAATAAATAATATCACTCACAGGAAATCTGACAGAATGACGTTCAGAATTTCTGCAAATTCATAGCTTGTACAGTCAGAGAAAATTCTCCTCAGTATCAGGTGATGAAATGAGAGGAAATGGCCTGAAAGTGTGCTGGGGGAGGTTTAGTTTGGAGATTAGGAAAAAATTTTTTCCTGAAAACAGTGGTCAGGCATTGGAATAGGCTGCCAGTGGAGGTGGTGGAGTCACTACACTTGGAGGTGTTCCACTTTGGGACACGAGTCAATGGCCATGATGGTGTTAGGTCAATGGTTGGACTTGATGATCTTAGAGGTCTTTTCCAACCAAAACAATTCTATGAATATCAGATCCCTACTGGATCACACCATTTACCTTGGAACAGTGATCAAATGTGGACACCTAAAGGACAGTATAAGAATTAGTTCAAGCATAGTGAAGATGATACTCTGACATACTGTCCTAACTTCCAGATGCATAGGGATTTTTTTCTTCTCTACAACATTCTTCCTGAGAAAAGATGTCAATGTGCAGACATCTCAAGCAGGGTCTCACTACCTAGTATGTTGTAAAACACAGGTACCTTTATTCTTATGCTGGAGGGCAGGGATGCCATACAGAGGCACCTGACAATCTGGAGAGGTGGGCCCAGGCCAACCTCATGAAATTCAACAAGGCCAAGTGTAAGGTCCTGCACCTGGGTCAGTGCAATCCTGAGCACAAACCCAGGCTGGGTGGCAAATGGCTGGAGAGCAGCCCTGAGGAAAAGGACCTGGGGGTCTGGGTTGATGAAAAGCTCAACATGAGCCGGCAGTGTGCACATGCAGCCCAGACAGCAACCCTGTGCTGGGCTGCAGCAAGAGAAGTGTGGCCAGCAGGGCAAGGGAGGTGATTCTCCCCCTTTACTCTGCTCTCGTCAGACCCCACCTGGAGTACTGTGTGCAGTTCTGAAGGCTCCAACACAGGAAGGACATGGAATGGTTGGAGCAAGTCCAGATGAGTGCCACAAAGACGATCAGAGGGCTGGAGCAGCTCTGCTATGAAGACAAGCTACAGGAATTGGGACTCTGCAGCCTAGAGAAGAGAAGGCTTCAAGGAGACCTTGTAGTGGCCTTCTAGTTTCTGAAGGGGGCCTACAGGAAGGCAGGGGAGGGACTATTTACAAGGTCTTAAAATGACAGGAAGAGGAGTAATGAGTTTAAACTGGCAAAGGAGAGATTTAAACTAGATGTTAGGAAGAAGTTCTTCACAGTGAGGGTGGTGAGACACTGGAACAGGTTGCCCAGGGAGGTTGTGGATGCTCCTTCCCGGGAGGTGTTCAAGGCCAGGTTGGATGAGGTCTTGAGTGACTTGTTCTAGTGGGAGGTGTCCCTGCCTATGGCAGGGGGTTGGAGCTGGATGATCCTTGAGGTCCCTTCCAACCCAAACCATTCTATGATTCTGTGATTCTTATGCGAATAATAGTTAATCATAGTGATATTTTCCAAACAGGAAACCTACATATCAGATCTGGAGGAAGGAAATCATGGACAGAACAATCACTGCTGGCCAACTTAAAGACAAATCACTGTTCCAAGACAACAATGGCAGCACAGGCCCTGCTAAGACTATGTGCCATAATTGCTCAAAGCTAAAGGTATGGAGGGGAGCCCCTGCCACATATTTTCTCTGGAATAGATAAAATGTCAATTTCAAGTTCTATCAAAAGTCACTTCTGTATGATGGTACTTATGTTGGAAACAATGCTCTAGATTGTGGTTCCAATAACAAAGAAGTCAATAAATGTGTTCAGCAGTTAAAAAGTGAGGTCACATTTTACTGTTATATCATTTAGATGTGTGTTGTAGTCACAGTGGTAGCTTCAGCTACATCTTTCCATCCATGTTTTTAGAACAGAAATAGGAGTAGTAAAGATGTGCTGCTGTAATAGTACCAGCACTGAACAACTTGATGCTGTTAGAAGGTGAACAATCAAACCATTATGTGGTAGAAAGGTAGAAGGTGCATACAGTCAATTCAGCTTTCTTCTTTTTGTAGTATAAGAGGCTTTGGTGGAGGTCATCCTGAAAGAGAAACTAAAATCTTGTGTTTTAATGAAAACAATAGGAAGAATCTCTTCACAGACAATGAGAAACCAAAACATTTGATTTTTGTGTTTCTTTAATTGGTTGCTTAGGCATCCAACCAAGAAGAAAAAACTGTTTCTTTGCAAATTCTATTGTTTTCTCTCTTCAGATATTTCTTGGAGCTCTAGCTTTTTCCTTTTTTGCCAAAGGATTTTCTGGAAGCTACATGAAGAGTATGTCCAGTCAAATTGAAAGGAGATTTGAAATCTCGTCATCAATTGTTGGCATCATTGATGGCAGCTTTGAGCTAGGTAGGTGTGCTTTGAAAGTGGACAAGTACTGCTTCTTGACACCTAAGTATCTTTCTGTGATCTTACTGGTTCTCTCTCCTGCTGATGCAGGCAACTTAATGGTAATGCTGTTGGTGAGCTACCTTGGACCAAGAGTTCATCGACCGAAAGTAATTGGTGTAGGATGTCTCATCATGTCCTTGGGAGCATTTTTGTCAGTGATGCCTCAATTCCTAATGGGACGGTAAATATGGAGGTTTTTCACATTGTGCACTGATTGAACTTGACCATATGAAGTGTTTTTTGATCATACACCTGAGTTAAAACCTTAACAAGAGTAGGTTTTTCTTCCAAGAAGGTTTTAATAGGATTTTTTAGGATTGACTTTCTGATTTCCTATCTGAGTGCTTACCTTTTTTTTTTACAGATAAGAAAGAGAGAAGGTTTCTACAGAACTTAGGCATAATTAGAGATGCAGTGGGTTGAATTTTTCACCTGGGATAGTTGTAGATACTCCCTCCCTGGAGGTGTTCAAGGCCAGGTTGGATGAGGCCTTGAGTGACCTGTTTGAGTGGGAGGTGTCCTTGCTTATGGTGTGGGGTTGGAACTGGATGATCTTTGAGGTCCCTTCCAACCTAAACCATTCTATGATTCTATATACAGATATGTCTTTTTTCACACTCAAATGAACAGTAGGAGGTCTTGATGGAAGAGGTTTCTTTTTCTGTGGTGGCTATTCATGCTAAGCTCTTGACAAAAATGTATGTTTCTCTCCTCTGAACTCAGTGAGAGTTAAATATCTAAACACCCATTCACATCCAAGCTTTAGTGCTTAGATAGTAGTCAGAAGTCCTTCATACCTCTCGAGTCCTTTGGCATCCTTGCTGAATAGTAGTTGAAAAATTGTTCCTAAGAAATTAAAATCTATTTGTGCATCTTCTTTAGCTCCAAGACCAATACCTGTGATAAGAAGGATATGAAAAAAATTATATCTGGAGGTATGGGAAGTGGTCACACTTCCCTTGGGACCCTGCGCTGGAAGAGACAGCACAGGCCAGAAGCAGAACTATGCAAAAACTCCCCAGAAAGGTTGTGGAGGCTCCTTCTTTGGAGACTTTCAAGACCTATCTGGATGCATTCCTGTGTGACCTGCACTAGATTATGGTCCTACTCTGGCATGGGGGTTGGACTCAATGATCTCCAGAGGTGACTTCCAACCCCTAACATCCTATCATTCTGTGAACTCAAATTCAAGCCCAAGTTCTGAAGACTAGCTATTCCCAACGCTGAGAAAAACCCTGTGGCCCTGAGGACCTCATTGTCATCCATCACGATATTGAAGTTTACCACTTGAGTGCACAGTCAGAGGGAGTATCTGCTCTCTATTTCAGTGTAGCATAGATATACTCAGACCGGCCTCAATTTACTTAGCAGATTCGCTGTGGTAGCTTGCTGCCTAAATACAGACAAACTGACACATGTCTTGCAGCCTGTGTTAATCTCTATAGATAAGCCACTACAACTTGTAGCAGTGAATTTTAAACTAGTACAGGAATCTCTGTTACACATCTGCCACATAAGTAAGAACTGGTGCTGGTATGGGAAAACATCAGCACTATTGCATGTAGACAGACATGGATGGACTCTCTATCTGTCCTTCAGTCTAAAGAATTATTTCTTAAGTTCTGGGAAGCAGCTTTTTTTTTGCTCTATAGTTTAAGAAAATATTGGGGTTAGAATGGCTGGATCATTTGAAGAAAGGGATAAAGATCCCTCTCTTTTTTTTGAGTGAGGACTCTGGAAATGTGTTGCCCTTTAGTTTTGTCTGCATTTCAAAAAAAAAAAGAACATGTATGAACACAAGGCTCATACACACACTTCCTACAAAGCAGAGTCTTTCATGTGTCAGTTGTATTTTACATAGTTGTTTTCCAGTTATAATTATGAAAGGATAACTGTTACTGGGGACAACTCCTCTACAAGTGTGTCAGCTTGCTCCCCAGCATTGTCTGTGGGCCATCCAGTCACAGATGCTACGGAAACACTCATCTCAGTGAAAAATTTTGGTAAGCAAAAACTCTGATGTTGGATTCCCTTCTTCTGAACATCTCTTATTTTACTGGAAAGTAGTAAAACCCCTTGTTAGAAACCACAACATATACAAACTAATTCTATAGCAGTGGCAGCCCCCTTATTTTCTTTTCCAGTTGCAACAAAGTATTGTAGAATTATGTTCACATGAATGTAAATATTTATGTCCTGCAGGATGTGAGAAAACAACAAACTCCTATCTGTGGCTCTTTGTGTTGGTGGGGAACCTTTTACGTGGAATTGGGGAAGCACCAGTTATGCCTCTGGGGGTTTCATATATTGATGACTTTTCTAAAGAAGAAAACTCAGCATTTTACATAGGTAATATGCAAATGATGACTGTTTATGCTAAATGCTCTCTTCTTTAATGTTCCTGTAGTCAAGAAAAGCAGTAAAAAAGCCATCTCGTGGTTACTGTTTAAGGATATTTCCCAGATGCTCTGTTTGCCTTTCCAAAATGGCTTTTGCCAGTTTTCTCTGCCATGAAGAGAAAGAAGCAGAATCAAATACTCATTTCTCCGAAGTGAGAAGTCGTATCTGTGATACTGTGTTGGTTTAAAATGAACCCTCTAGCCCGCAACTTTCTGAACACATTTGAATAAAAAGTAAATAAAACAGGGGATTGGAATACAAAAGAAAAATGATGATAAGTCTATGTCATTCCATTCAGTTGCAGATTAGGATAAAGAGTGCTGTACAAACTATTATTTGTTTTTTTCCTCTTCTTCACTCTGGCTGATGTTTTTTTGTGTGGCTTTCACTGATCTTGACTGAGGCTCCTGTTAGAACTGAGTAGAGGGCAGCAGTGGGGCGTCTCTGATTTCTCTTTCTCACTTATAAGGGGGGGAAACAAACAACTATTTCGCTTTTCCCTTGTCCAAGGGGGTTCCTTGTGTTGTTTCTGGATTGTAAATAGTTGTAAATATATGTAAATATATTTTGTACATATGCATTGCATTTTATGCTTTTGGATTTTTAGCTTGCTTGTAAATATAGATTCGCTTTGCTTCCAAACCTTCTGAGCTACTCAGAGATCTATTTTGGGGGTAATCTCAACCTACCACATACATCAGCAGCACCACCAAAGCTTTAGAGGTTAAATTTCTTCATAATCACTGTTTCACAGATAAGAAGATGATCCTTAATGTGAGAACCAGTAATGTAAACATATTTTGGAAGCTTTCATCTGACTTCTTGACTTTTAAAAAACTTTCAGCAGGAGGTGGGCTGTATGTAAAAGTCACTGCTTAAGGAGAAACTAAACTCTTGCCAGGGTGTTGCAACAAATCCCTTCTAATTGGAATTTTGTTGTTGTTTTTGTTGTTTTGATGGAAGATAGCCTATTGCCCAAGACAAATACTTACACCCAAACTCATTAATTTATTGCCAAACTGATTTAGTAGTGTTTGTGTGGCTGAGGGAGGTCAAAACTGCTGCCTGAAGTAAACTTGGTGAGGTTGAACTGGTCATAGTAATAGTTAGACACCGTTTAAGGAAGAATTTGCTAGTAAAGCAAATGTCTTAATTTGAGCATGAGGAAATACTATTAAGGGAGTTGATAAAAACAGAAGTTCTATTGATAAGTTGAGAAAAAAGTTGATAAAAGCAGAAGTTCTATTTGGTTCTGTTCCATATCAAAATATTTGTAATCACCTCTGATCTTATGATTAAAATTTGTTTTAAAATTTCACTTGAATATTTTTTCATGTCAGAATCATAGAATCATAGAATGGTTTAGGTTGGAAGGGACCTCAAGGATCATCCACCTCCAACCCTCTGCCATAGGCAGGGACACCTCCCACTAGAGCAGGCTCTGTAAATTTCATTTTCAGAATATTAAAATGCTTGATTTTACCATTTCAAACAAGAATTTTCAGCCTCTTCTTCTGTTTTGATAAACTGCCCAAATCTATAAAAATAGTAAATGTTGAAAGTCTTTTCCACAATGCTGCAATTCCTTCTTCTTGATCAAATGTAATTATTTTCTAGATCTGTTTTTTTCTTTTTTTGTTACTTAAACTGTAGCAATTTCTGATCAGTGGTTTTGTAAAATAATTTAAAATATCAATCAAGCCTTGCTGATGATTTTGACCATTAATCTAATTATCTGACCAAGCCTTGCTGATGATTTTGACCATCAATCTAATTATCTGACCCTTAGCAAGAAGCTTTATCTCCCTGTCTCTCCTTTTTCTCCTGCCCTTAGATGCTCTGTTGAATAGGAGCATATTTTTGAGGCAGAGAGAGCTTTTTACTGAGTGTGAAGAAATATGTTGTTAAATACCAATAGAATCTTAATGGCACAGTTGTAGTGCAAATGATAGCTGACAGCAGTAAAATCAGAGTTGCTGTAGGAAAGAACAGAAAAGGAGACACTGACATTTCATTAAAATGTCTTACAGAATTTAGTTGAGGATGGTACCTTTCTGTAGAACTCTGTGAGACAGCAAATTGATTAGCTGCTGTTGTTGTTGTTGTTGAGGAAATTCTATATTCTTCACACTGAGTTTTACAGGGCTTTTAAACATTAGGTAGTTCTGCCAGGCCAACAACATGGTCTTGAGGTGGTGCAGAGTACCATACACAGCCCTCTGCAGAGTCGCTACTAAGTATGAATGTAAGGTATAATGGTCTGTCCCTCTCCCTTCAGGAGACTGAAATATCATCATCTCAGTGGTTTGCTTTCCTCTGAGAGAGGCCTACTGGGGGGTGTGTGACCTCTGAGAGCAGTACCTTTGATGGAGAGGTTATTTCATAAATATTCCTCCGTGCTAAGCACCTTATTTATTAAGGTATTTTGTGGTCTTCAGATGTTTCACTTCTGTTCAGGTGCTTATAGAAGAGTTGCCAACATACATGTGAGGGTTTCAGCTATACTAATCAGCTTCCAGGAGCCAATTTTAAAAGTGAATTTCCAGTTTTCTTTCAACTGAATGCTGGCATGGTTAATTAATGGCAGTAGCCTTATCAAGTAATAGACATTCAAAGTTGTTTAGTGAGGAGCACTTCACTTCCATGGATTTCTGACCAAGTGGCTTTGAATGAGTGAAACTTCATCAGCATCATATAATCTTGTACCTCTCAAAACCCATGGCTTCAATAGAAACATATCTGAGGTCATGTATGTTGTTAATTTTAACAACTGTTACCTGCTGAATTACTCATCAATACAAATGCTTGGATGAGCTGTCAATATGCATCAGCTGATAAGCTGATATATCTACATGATTTACTGTTTGTAGTTTAGTCTGTTAATTACAAAGAAAAAATACTGCAAAGGGAAAATATGATAAGAAATTACCACAGTGAACTGATCTGGCTTTGGTTTATCACAATGCAAGCAAAGTATCTTAGCCAAGTTATTCTTGCATTTAAGGAGCATGGAGTTGTGAAATGTGATTCCAAAACTATACCTACACCAGATTATTGCACAAATGGCTCTTAGCTTATGTGATAGCTTATTGGTATGGGTGTGCTGGGTTTTGTCTGCTTATTTTAGGAATTTGTCACAGCCTGTTTGAACTTTGGAGATAAGCTTGCATAGTTCCAAGTAGTAAGTTCTGCTTTAGACTCACTGGTAGACAAATATAAACAGCTAATACCTGTCTTCTAGTGTTAAAACCCTGACTTTGCAGAAGTCAGTCACTTTAGAAACATCAGAATTTAGTCTAAAAGATCAGATGTTTTGATGAAGTAACATCAGAAAACTAAATGAAAGCAGTCTGCAGATGGGGCAATGAAGCAAAGGTGAAAGCCCTCTAGTTAAATAGTTCTGTAATAAACTTTTTACAGATATGCTCGATGCTAAGTTGAGCAAGCACTGAATTCAGAGGAGAGTCTGCAAAACTAACAGAGGAAAACTCTCTGCAGTAGTCCACATTAGGGTTCATAGAGGATAGTGCTGAATGTGGGCAAGAACTGATAGGCTATTGATCAAGAATTTATTTTTTTTCTGGTGGAATTAAGACTTCTGCAAGTTCAAACAGCTCCTAGGTGGCAGGTCATGGCTGGGATTCCGAAATCAGTGTCAGTGGTTTTTTTTGTTTGTTTGGGTTTTTTTGTTTGTTTTCTTTTTAAAATGTCACCCCCTTACAATAAATGTCAACAGATCACCAAGATCACCGTAAGTGACAAGGGAATGTCAAGATGTACTTGAATTACTTTGAGAATATTTTTATTTGACATTGGTCAATGGCCACCAACATCAGATTGCTGGGTATCCAGTCAGCAAAATGCAGTCACAGCTTCCTACGTTTCTGGTAGCCTTCAAAGCTTATTCATTTGGTGCTCTAGGGACACCCCGCCACCTTCTGATCCCATGCTGTCTCATTTGTAAGCAGAAACAGAGTGTGAAATGGAAGCCTCAGTGAGACCAGTATGAAAACTGAAATCTGCTTTTAAAGAGGTCATTACTTAATTGCTAGATTCCTTGACTTTTTTTGTCCCCACAGCTTTGTAAGTATAAGTTAACACAGCAGTTAGGTGATGCTCATTCTGGTGTTGAAGGAATCAGCAAAGACTGTGCCCAATGCACTTTGGTCACACAGGACATTTGTATATCCTTGTTGCTAAAGAAAATATACTGAAGATCCTGTACATAATTCCGTGTCTATGAACTTTTATTGTCATTGTCATCCTAATGTGACTCTAAGCTGAAAAAATGTGCCTTTTTTATGGATGTCATCAGATCAATTATTAGTATTACTACTAAATTAAATTAGGGATCTAATTCGGGAAAAGCGCTGACTTCTACAACTGCAGAATATGATACAAGCTGCAAACAGATTTATGGGTGCACTTACGGTACCTCTAATGAAACTACAAAAATCTGAAGAGAGAAGTAGGGAAGAGGAAGCATAAAAATAATTACAATGTTACTCACTTTCTGTTCCTCCCAAGATGCAAGTCATGGCAGTGAAATTTAGGTGGAGGTCCACATGAGACTGTGTTTGCTTCAGCAAAGCCTTGTATGGGTGAAGGAGTCTGCTGTGCGACACAGCTAGAGCACTGGCAGCTTAAGACTTATTTTCTTGTTGCCCAGAAGCTTCCCACTAGACATCTGCTAATGGCCTGTGTCCCCCTTCTGCCTCCTCTTCCCTATTCTTGCCCTCAGAGAGGAAGGCCTGCTTGTCCATGCATTGTTTTGCTCACTCTGCTGCCTACCTTCTCCTACAGGACTGGTGAGATCCTCAGGCATGTTTGGTCCAACTCTAGGCTTCCTGCTTGGGTCATTCTGTGCCAGCCTCTGGGTTGACATTGGAGTTGTGGATATCGGTAAGAAACTGTTGGGCAGTGCATTAAGTGAGAAGAAGGTTGTGTGTGGGAACCTTCGTGCCAAGAAATACCTTCTTGCCTTACTACTCTAAAAAGGGGGGCTCTGAGATTTTCCTGCTCAGAAGCTGGTGTTCTTTGCATTTGGATATTTTCAGCATTGTAATGTGCCTGGAGAAGCCCTTGGTGCAAGACCCCAACCCACAGTGAAGAAAAAAAATTGCTCCTCTTTTTATGCTTGTGCATGCACTTGTTGCACTTTATGCACTTTTCGCAGCTGAGAACAAATGAGCAAATCAAAGATCATCCTTGTGTTGAGGGAACAATGGAAGGAGTTTTCTCTTGGACACTTTCAACACTTGGCAAAAATTCTGTTCTCTTTAAAAGGCAGCAAAAATTAAAATGAAAACTCATTTCATTATTCAAATCAATTTTAGTCTCTCAGCCCAGGGAAAATTTGAGGAACTTTCAGGAAAAACTGTTAAGGAATGGAAGATGGAGGAGACAACGGAAGTTGAGAAAGGGAAGTTCTTTTTGGATGGAGAAGTGTACTCTTGCAATCACTTATTCCCAAAGAAAGTGTTGAAAGGTTGTGACAAGGAAATGAAACCGTGTCTAAATAGACACATCTGGTTTTGACTGTATGAGACTGATTTGACTCGAGCTGCATTTCAATTCTTCATATGACACATAAGTCACCTTTGTTCTGATCTTTAAAGAGCATGATAAGGATATCTATAGAAAGCTTTATTGTTCTGCATTATATTTAATCTATTTTCCTATCTTTCTGTATTTTATAGATGCCATCAGCATAAATCCCAGAGATACTCGTTGGGTTGGTGCTTGGTGGCTTGGTTTGCTTATCTGTGGAGCAGTCAACTTCATTGCTTCATTACCTTTTTGGTTTTTACCTTACTCTCTAACAAAAGAAGGAGAGAATGAAGACCCAAAGATTAGTCATTTGTCTATTCAAGATCACTGTAAAATGGATCCTCCAGCTCAGCCACAATTAAAGTTCTCAGAGGCAGTAAAAGGTAAAAGATTATTGCCCAAAGATGAATTCTTTCTGATGGGTTCATTCTGAGCTCAACATGGATTTGCGCAGCTCTCAACAAATTGCCCATTTCTGCATTTTATGGGCAGAAAGACTCTTTTTGATTTGTAGTGTTAGAATTACATACTAAGAGCATGTTTTAAGCACCACAGATTCTAACTTCAGCACTGTACTTGTCATATGATGTAGTACAGCTACAACTCTATGATTATGAAAAAAAAGGGAGTGGAAATATCCCATCCTTCATTAATGACCAGTCCACAACTGGCAGATTACTACTTCACTGAGGCCAATATATGGGAGGGAAACATGTGGCTTAGAACTGTGTTAGCTGTGTCAGGGATTTCACTGGATTCATAGCACTTCTCTATGGGCTCAGTGACGCTAAATTAACCCTCTATAGCAAACTAATGATAACTGGACTCCCTCAAGGGTTTTATTCCAGTGAAAGTACACATCTCAGTGGCTATGGCAGATGTGTTTTGAACTTGCATCATTCAGGCTAGTGCGTCAACAGCCAGGCTATTGGGTTTTGTCTTCATTTTAGTTTCACAGACTTAGATGCTCAAAGGTCTCAGGAAATGTTCCAGCCTTTTGATGGGTCAGGTGCTCCCTTTCTCGTGTAAGGCTCTTGTGTTGTTTGTGAAGGCTTCTGCTCTAGGAAGCAAAATTTTGATTCCCAGTTCAACATTCCCTGTGCCATTCAGGCTTGCTGCTCCTCTAAGTGTTGGAAATGAGGAAAACTTTCACTTGAGCAAGTGTATGTTTTGCTAGGTAAGGAGTTCTAACCTGCAATACAGCCAGTAATTAAATCAAAGTTAGTTATAGTATCTAGAAGATGTCAAAACAACTCTTCTCTGTGTTTAGCACGTTGTACAGCATATGCCTCTCCATTGCAGATTTCTTCCCAGCTCTGAAGAAGCTGTTCGGAAATCCAGTTTTCTTAGTATACATCTTTCTCACTATCCTGCAGTACAATTCTATTGTTGGGATAATAACCTATGAGACAAAGTTCATGGAGCAGCAATTTAATGTATCAGTGGCAAAAGCCATCTTTCTAATTGGTAGGTACCTGTCATTTAAAATTCCAGAGTCAGAGGCAGCTTCAACTTGTTCTTTGACTTTCCTTTTTGGGAGGAGCTTCTGTGAACAGTTTTTTGGTTTAAAAAAAAAGGCATCTAGTTTACTACTGCATTTTAAAAATGTTAATTTTAATGTTACTTTTCCTGCTGTTCCTAATTTTGTGAGCTAGTATGAAGTCAAATTTTATTTCAAGCGAAGTTTTTTTTTTTCAGTTAGACTTGGGTTATGAATGTGCTTGGTTTTGTGATTAAAAACCACATAAACTGCAACTGAGTAAAAGCTAGAAGGAAGAAAAATAATAGTTTAGAAAGTGAGTAATGAAATGTAAAACTGTCATTTTGAGAATAACATCTTGCTGTCAGTGTTCTTCCATTTTGATTACAGTACAAATTTTAGAAGTATTTTTAAAAAAGAAAAAATCCTAAAATTTTGGGTAATTCTGCTCAAAGCTCTTTTCTCTATTTGCCAGTTCCCTCAAAAATAAGTTCTTTGTACTCTTCTACCAAAAAAAAAAAAGAAATTATATTAATCTCTCAGTGATTAATATGGTCTCACAACCTGGCAAAAAATGCCCGCCAGGCTATTGGAGGTCATTGCGGAACTGATATTCTATTACTTGAATCTATTACAACCCATATTTGTGCTGACCAAACAGAAAACAAACAACCAACAACAAAAAAACCCACAACCCAAAACACCAGACAGAAAAAGGCAAAGCCCTCACAATAAAACCTTGTGAAATCTCACAAATTTTTAGGACATATAAATATTAGGGCTGCTGTTTGTGAAATGCTGAACAGATTAAATCCAAATTCAAATCTTTTCATGATACACTCTCAAAGCAAAATAGAAAGCAGTGCAAAACTAAACTCTGCTTCCTTTCATCTTCTGAGAGTTGGTTGTTTTTTTTTTTCATATAACTTTCAGGAATTCAATGCTTTATTTCATCTGAAAATGTGGTTTTTATCTCACTTATCTCATTAACTCCACTTTCAAAGAGGTGCCTGTTTGTTATTTATCAGTATATTTGCAAACAACAGTATAGTAAAAAGTTAGGGAACATTGATAAACTAAGCTTTTAAATGTTGTAATAGGACTTGAAATAAAATGAGAAAGCAAGCAAAAATACTTAAAGGTGCTAAAAAGTCTTTAAACCACAAAGGATGAGTCCAAAAATAGGTCAATGTCTGATATTTTGGACAATACTCCCTAAAAAGGGTCAGTGCGAGTGACAGCTGTTAACATTTGTATTACCTTTCATTTGCAGGTGTGGTACTTTTGCCTGTCACAATCCTGGGGATGTTTCTAGGAGGCTTTCTAATCAAGAAATTCAAACTTCACATAACTGAAATGGCAAAGTTAGCCTGCATCACTTTTATACTAGCATATTTGTTAAACTTCTTATATTTTACATGCAGTTGTGAGGTGCTCCAAGTGGCTGGCTTGACAGTGCCCTACTCTGGGTTTGTATTCCTCTCGGTTTTGCGTTGCTTGTGTCATTTGTCATAATTGCTTCCTACCCTGTGCAGGACATGGTGCATACACCTTTGTTCATCTACTCTTACAAACTAGTGATAAGACTAGGGGGAGCAAAACTAGAAGTGGATAGATTCAGACTGGATGTTAGAAAGGAGTTTTTCACCATGAGAATGGTGAGACACTGGAATAGGTTGTCCAGGGAGGTGGTCGAAGCCCCATTCCTGGAGGTTTTTAAGGTCAAGCTGGATGGGGCTCTGAGCAACCCTACCTAGTGTGAGGTGTCCCTGCTCAAGGCAGGGGGGTTGGAACTGGATTATCCTTGGAGTCCTTTCCAACCCAGACAATTTTATGATTCTAAACTAGCCTGGGCTACTCTAGAAAATATTTTGATTTTAATTTGCATGTGTTCTGAAATGTGTCTTCTCTGCTGAGTTACTGTAGGATATTGCTATATGCTTTTGCACTAAAAAAAAAAAAAAAGGTGTCTTTTTATAGACAGTATTTATTTTTTTTTGGCTGAAATTGACCTGCACTAGGCCATCTGCTAGTATCAATCAGTATGAATTAATCTAGAATGGAGCTACTTTGATTATATCACCTTACGGCTCCCTTGGTGGTGATGCACACAAGAAAATCCTAGGTTTTCAGTTAGACTTGTCAGGCTGAAATGATATCTAGAATTGGGGGTGGGCAGAATGCTCTAATTTTGTTCTTCTTGCCAGATATTGACAATGTACCTCTGTATTCTAGCAAAATGCTAGTTCAGATGAAAAGTGTTGAAGGTGGTTTCCCCAAATGGCTTTGCCTCCAGAAGGGACCATCCTCTAGATAACTACTTGTTAACCTGCACAGGGAGTTACCAATCTCCTTTGGTATCTGGAGCTACTGATGTTCCTGCACCATATTTCGCCGATGGGAGGTAGAAAGTAGTTATGCCAGGAGTATGTGCTGCCCAAACAGACACTGCCTCTCCCTAATCACGGTCATGATTTCTTGAGAACATTTTGCTGACTCTAGCAGCCTGCCACAATTGCCTGCTGTTTAAAATCAGCTCAGTCTAGTCCAACCAATTTCAAGCGATTTTAAAGGATTAAACCGAATCTAGCAAGACTTGCTAGATTTTCAGTCCAGACAGAAACTCAGTCCTGTGCTAATGAAATTGATTCTATATTCAGGGAAATATCTCAGCTGCCTTGGCAAACCTGACACCCAGTTCAGCTTTGAGGTTAGTTATATTAAAGATGTCAGCAGTTTGTGCAGTGAAGACAACTCTAGCTGAGTGCAGTGTCTGATGCTCTGGAGTGAATAGCATGTGAGCAAAAACATCAATACAGCAAATATTGAAAGAGCAATTACAGTTTCTCCAGGAGAACTGAGACTGGATAATTTACCAGAGTAGCTGGGATTTCTACTCACGTAGTGTTTTACTCATTTAACAATTTGTAGTTTGAAGATGAACAACAGCTTAGTAAAGGCTAAACCCCACAGTTATTTTCCTCTCTAAAAGACTTAGGAGAAATGTAGCCCCATTGAGATGTGTTTTGGATTGAGAGTCAAGGAGAAAGAAAAGGCAAACTTTGAACACTCTTTTCTTTACATTGTGAATGACTTCAAAGTAGTAGTGATTGGTAGATGGCAGATTCCTACCACTCTGGACCACTGTGCATCCTGCTACCATGCCCTCAGAGTCATTGGGCAATTTTAAAATTCTCAGTTCTAGTTGTCACCCACTTGGTTTAACACTTTGGGATCTCATTTCTTACAGAAATGTTGATGAAAGTGAAAGCTATAAGAATCCATGATTCTTATCAGACAAGAACTGAGATCTGATAAGAAATGGGTCTCAAGCTGTGCTGCTGCAGCTGAATATGGTCAGAGTTGAGCCAAAAGCGACACTTCTCACTCAGACTCATACAAATTTCATTGCCACTAGCCAGCTCTGATCTAAAGAACAATCAAGCACATCATGCTGGTTTAGTTTTATGTGGTTTTATATCACCACTTTTATCACTCAGATATGGTATGGTATCTACTGCTCAGGAAAAGCATGGACAGCCTAAAGGTGGTAGAGTTTCTAGGTATGTTTTTTTCTTTTGATTGAGGTGAGCTTTCAAATGATATTCCCTCCAAGCCAAGAACACCTAGTTTGCGAGTTCCATAAAAACTTGAATGATTGATTAAAATCTCCAAGAGATTTGGGGTAGCTGAAATTAGCTGAGTCTGCTGAATGGTAGCAGGTACTGTCCATGTTGCTTGCTTTGCTTTCTCCACGTTCGTTCTGCCCATCCGCTGATATTTTAACTACATAATGTGACTAAATAATTATTTTATTACTTTCTGTTTTCCTCCAGATTAAAGCATCATTCCTCCTCTAAAAATAGTTTCATGGCTAGTTGCAATGTGGACTGCAGCTGCAAAGTGGATCAGTGGGACCCTGTATGTGGGGATAATGGGATCACTTACATGACAGCCTGCTTTGCTGGATGTAAATCATCAGTTGGGATGGGAAAGAATATGGTAAGTATATAGGTGGACCGATGACTATTAAGTAAGGCCTCTGTTGTGACAGGACAATGGGAGATGGTTGTAAACTATAAAGAGGGTAGATTTCGACTAGATATAAGGAAGAAAGTTTTCATCATGAGGGTGGTGAAACATGTTGGCCAGAGAGGTGGCAGATGCTTCATCCTTGGAAATATTCCAGGTCAGATTGGACAGGGCTCTGAGCAACCTGATCGAGTTGAAGATGTCCCTAGTCATTGCAGTTGAGGATTGGACTTTATGACCTTTAGAGCTCACTTCTAATTCAAAATATTACATGATTATAGAGCTAAATTTCTGCATCTATTATTTTTTTTTACACTGTGCTTAAGAAATGCAGTAGACACAAATATCTATTCCATATGGCTTTAACTTGCAGAAACTGAGTGAGTGCAAGGCTGCAGGGAGAGTTTTTAGAAGAGCTGAAATGAAGTGAGCTATTCAGGAAAGACGTGGAAAATCCAGATTCTCGACTTACATTTCTTGAATGTTTTATTTTGATTTTTTGATAATTCATTTAGTTCTCCTCAGCACAACCATACATTTAACTTTAAGTTTCTCAGTAGATCTCTTATTGTGCATGCAGAATACAGCTAAGAGAGGTTTGCTTTAGAAGACCTACACCAGTCTGTTTTTCACACTAGTAAAATCCTGTGGTACCAACTCATGTGCAGCAGACTTGTATGGCTGGTTTCATAAACCAGATTATACTGGAATTTCCTCGTAACACTAAATTGTACAGCCACGAAGCCCTGTAGATATGCATCTGACCATTTTGTTCACTGTATCAGCAGCAAATCCATTTCCAGGACTCCAAACAATCCTGCCTGAGCAAGACCCTTAAATCAGTAGATGTGCAGAATTGTGTGCAAGTGGTTATGCTTTCTTAACAGAAGCAGGATTGTCTTTATGTAAAAATAAAGACAAAGACAAGAAATATTTTCCAGCTTATCTNCCTCACCTTTCCCCTACCCCTCTCAACCTTACCCCAATCCCAAGGAAGAATGGAGGTTCGGCCAGGGGGATTAAGAAGCAAGGTGAATCAGCCAAGGCAAATGGAGGGTGAGGTTAGAAAGCAAGATGGAGTTCAGCCAGCAGCCCGAGCTCCCCAGCAGGCAAATAGCTGAGAGCAAAGCCCAGAGCCAAGTGCCAAGCAAAGTGACCTTATCTCACGTTTTACTTTTCCTTTCTACACATCTCAGCAAGACTGTGAGCGAAGTAGACCTCAGCATTGTTTTAATTTCTCAGCCTATGATCTAGTTCTTCTCACCAGAACATTTTAGCTAGCTTCAAATTAGCACAACATCCAAGCAATATTTTCTTGCTTCACTTCAGACAAACCTTGAAGGTTATGAAACAGCTGACTCTCAGGCCAGGGCTAAATACTGGCTTAGATACATAGTTTTATATATGCATAGAGATGATTCTAGATTTGCATTGTTTGGTCCAGACCTATGCCATTATTGTTACTAATTTTCTTATAGGATTCTTGACTAGAGTGTCTGGTAAACAGTTCATGTCTGAATTGTACAGCCTTGATTCATTTTAGGCATACACAGAGGATCATCTGTCCTAGCCATGGCATGGCTCTGGAGGAGCTCAAAATGGCTAGAGTATACCAATGAGCTTGGCCATCAGTCTGCACAGATGATTTTCACCGTAAACAAGAGCCTGTCTGTTATGGGGAGTGAAAAATCTAGTTGCTGATATAGTGTTTTTTGTGCCACAGAATTGTGATTAAATTCTTCTCATCTTCTCCTTTCAGGTGTTTCACAATTGCAGCTGTGTGGAAGGACAAGGGCATGAGCTTGGCAATTCCTCTGCAGTTTTGGGACAATGCCAAAGAGGAAGCTGTGCCAAAGCATTTCCCTATTTTTTAGCATTGCAGACTGCTTGTGCATTTATTTTAGCCTTAGGAGGCACTCCTACATACATGATTATGTTTAGGTAAAACATTTTACGTTACCTTGACCATGAAGCTTGAGGAAAGAGAAGCAGAATATACTATCTACTATTTCATTCCTATTGTAAGGAATAGCATGCCAATGAAATTGGGGGCACTCTGCAACTTGCAGTCTAAAATCCAACTTGCACTCTGAAATACAACTCTTTTCAGAGGCACAGCAAAATATCTGCCTACCAATTCAATTCCAGTTTAAGGCTGAGCAGACACTTTGGTAATGAGATGGGCCTTATGCTGATCCTGAACACTGCCTTTCAGTGCTGATGACAGGGAGATTTTTAACAGAGCAATGAACTTGAAATAAGATGAGGTGCTAAGCCATATCCAAAGTGGCTACACCACTCAGTATACTTTACCCAGAAGGAAAACATTCACCTTTGTTAAGCCTTGTTGCCTCAGGAGTGATTTCTGCGTTGTGAGAAGTCCAATAGTCCCTTTTAATTTTCAGCTGGTAAAAAACAGAACTATGGTAGCAGCAATAATCTTTTAAATTTTTCTTCCTTCAGTCATAGAGCAACCTTATGTTTCACACCTGGAAGAAAAGGCAATGTTCTCTGCTTCTTGCATCAAAGTTCTTCACTCTCACGCTTGTGGGTGAATTGCAATCTTCAGTAATGGTGGGTTGGGAACATCCTCCCTCCAGTTAAAATTTACCAGACCAGCTCAAATGGATTGGAAGCAAGATGAAGCTATATTTACAGGAAAGCTAAATTTACAAGCATATATACACAATATATTTACATGTGGTTAAAATTATATACAACTTAGAAATAATACAGAAATCCAATCTTTCCCTCAGACAAAGAAAGCCCAGAAGGGGTCCCATGCCCCCCTTTTTCCCAGACAGAAAACAACCAGAAAGGCTTACCTGTTGGCTGGTTAGCCAAGGTTAGTGGAAGAGATCAGAGAGAGAAGCAAAGAGAGCCAGTGCCCAACAGCCAAGAAGGAAGAATTGTTTATACTTCGACTTTTTAGCAAACCAGTGAATGATACAGACTTTATCATTATTATTATTTACAACCAATGATCTAATTTCTCTTATTAGAATATTCCAATAAGCCTTAAACCAGTACATCAGTGCACATGGCTAGCTAACTTTGTTAGCTGAGCTGACAATTCTTCTGCAATATTTGTAAGTACAGCCATTCTTACTGTATGCCTAGATTATGGACAAGGCTGATTTTTCTGGGCAGTTTTTGGAACACAACTGTGTAAAATGAGAAGCCTTTAATGTTAAAATGTTAATGCTGGAAAGACAAAAGTAGATATACTCCAGCTCAGGAAACAGAGTGGCTATACCAAGTCTCCCTCCTGCCCCTGTGCCAGCTCAGTGCTCCTCTCTGTATCAGTTACTCCAATTAATCTGGAATATTGCGTCCAGTTCTGGGCTACTCAGTTCAAGAAGAACCTCAGGAAACTGCTTGTAAAAGTCCAACACAGAGCCAGAAAGATGATGAAGGCAGTGGAACATCTCCCTTGTGAGGAAAGTCTGAGGCAGCTGGGGCTCTTTAGCTTGGAGGTGACCTCATTCATGTTTATAAACATGTGAAGAGTGTCAGGAGGATGGAAGCAGGTTCTGCTCAGTGATGTCCGGTGATAGGGCAAGGGGCAATGGGTGCAAGCTGAAGCAGAGGAGGTTCTAAGGGAACATAAGGAGAACTATTTTCAGTGTGAGGGTGCCTGAGCCCTAGAACAGGCTGCCCAGAGAGGTAGGTGATCCTGCTCTGGGGGTTGGACTGGATGACCTTTCAAGGTCCCTTCCAAGCCCTAAAGTTTTGTGATTCTGTGATCTGATGGACACAGGCTCTTTCTCTACCAGTAGGAATGAGCTGCTTTTGTAGAGAGACAACTCACATTCTTTCTTTCCAAAATGCTAAAGGCAGATCTGTGCTTTATGTGCACACAGGATTGCACACCATTGTTTTCTCCATTCACCACTGCACAATACAACTCCTTCTAAAGCAAGGCTTAGAACATATGGGCATGAACTGCCTGCTTTCCATTGGTTCATCTGAATTTTCTCATGCATCCTCACTCTCAAAAGTGTTTACAATTTGTTCTCTGGGTTCAAGGTCTCTTTCTGTAGATTCTCCCATTTATGGCAATGTGAGTTCATGCACTGAAGTCAATGAAAGGAAGCTCTACATCTGAATTTGAACTTCATTGAATGTTTTAATTTAGGGTTTGAGCGAGCTATGCTAGGTAAGCCATAGTACTCTTGCAATGGGGCATGTGCAGATGTTCGCAGCATAACTTTAGATACATTATTCAGTGTTCCTCAAAATAATGCTCTATTTTTTTGTTTTTGTTTTAGATCTGTTTCACCAGACCTGAAATCCTTTGCTGTTGGGATCGAGACCTTAGGTGGTAGAGTACTAGGTAAAACTTGATTTCTTTGTGGCATTCAAGTAGGTAGTCAGAGGTAGATCAGTACAGCGCCTTTGCTCCA
The DNA here is from genome assembly GCA_013400475.1 of Tricholaema leucomelas. Lineage (NCBI taxonomy): Eukaryota > Metazoa > Chordata > Aves > Piciformes > Lybiidae > Tricholaema lacrymosa > Tricholaema leucomelas. The sequence continues at coordinate 60,033 of WAAF01007732.1, read as the reverse complement.
GATGAGAACAGATGAAATTTTCCAGAATTTTTATTTGTAAGCAGACTTACATATTTCAGAATGTTTGGAAGAGCTTGCTACACATTTCCTGCTATGTAATAGCATACTATGCTTTTTTTCTTCAGATTTTTTTCAATGCAGCAATGGAATTTGGAAAAGGAAGGAAGTTTCATTATACTTTTGGGGGCATTTTTGATTTAGGGACACTGCTATCTGGACTTGATAAATCTAGATGTACTTAACACCTGTGCTCCTTTTTTGATGACCATTTTTTGACTTAGAGCTACCATGTGCCTATGCTTTTCTTTCTTGTGTTTATTATCAATAAATAATCATGCAAGTGCTTGTACCCTTCCTCTAGAAAACCTTGCCATATCTGCATTTGTTTGCTAATTTTTGAGCTCTTCTCCACACAGAGAAGCCCAAACTATCATTTGTATCTCTCTCCTAATCTCTGTATTTTGGCTGTATGCTGCAGTGAATCAGTCCTGTGCTTTTATGAAATCATTTTATTCACAAAACTGCTTATTATCCCTGAAACAGCTTACTGATTATATTAAAGCATTAGGACTGTCTAAAAAGAATTATTTCAGTACTACATAAGTAATACATTTACATTTGAGCAAGTGCTTAATTTCAGCCCTTCGCACTCAGCTATTTGGTTTTAATGACAAACCGTTGTGTAATATCTGAATAGATACATTATTGTATGTAAATATTAATGTCATGGCACAAAATTCTACAGTGGGGACTGAAAAAGAAATGGTGGTTAGATTACTTCTTTAAATAACAGAAGTTATAATTCTGATAGAAGTGTGATTAAAGCAGAATGACTAACATCTCCATTGCTGAATATAATAATGCTATAATCTTCCATTCTTTCAACTCCCTTTAGATACTTTCTTCAACTTTTTCACAACTCTTGGAATCTCAAAACTGGAGCTGAAGGTTTACCCCAGTTTTATACAGCCATAATTAAAAAATTAGATTAATAACTCATTTTGACATTAAATGCTGAGATCTTCAAGTCTGAGATAATGTAGTAATTTTCTTTGTAGGAGGACTCCCAGCCCCTATTTATTTTGGTGCCTTGATAGATGAGACCTGCTTGAAATGGGGGACAAAATCCTGTGGGGGATCTGGATCCTGTCGGGTATATGACACAGAAGCATTCAGGTGAGCTGAACTCTTCAGTAAGGCACTGGAAAAGTTGGCTTCTGAGGTGGCTTTGAGCACCAAGCACAAAGATATGTTTTTACTGTGTCAAATGATTATGGTACCATTGATCACCACTCTTTGTAACTCTTGTAATGATTTCCTAATCCACCACACTGTCTGCTCTTTCATCCCACACTTTCTGAGCTTGCTCACTAGAATATCATGGGAGTTGGTGTCAAAGGCCTTGCTAAGGTCAAGATAGACTACATCCACTGGTCTCCCTGAATTCAGTTATGTTATCATAGAATGCTATCAGGTTAGTCAAGCATGACCTGCTTGGTAAGTCCATGCTGACTACTCCTGATAACCTTTTCCTCTTCCAAGTGCCTTGAGATGCCCTTCAGAAGGAGACACTCCATCATTTTTCCAGGGATGGAGATGAGGCTGACTGGTCTATAGTTTCCTGGAACCTCTTTCTTGTCCTTTTTGAAGACTGGAGTGACATTGACTCTTCTCCAGTCTTTAGGCACCTCTCCTGTCTGCCACAATTTGGCAAAAATGATAGAGTGGCACAGCGATAACATCAGCCAGTTCTCTCAGCACCCTTGGTTGCATCTCATCAGGGTCCATGGACTTATGAATGTTCAGTTTGCATTATTGATTCCTAACCCAGTCTGCACTGATCAGTGGGGAGCATTCTTTCCTCCAGGCTTCCTCTCCTTCATCCAGGGTCTGAAGTACACAGGGGAGTTCAACCCTAGATGTAAAGACCGAAACAAAGAGTGCATTCAGCAACTCTGCCTTCTCTTCATCCTCAGTTATCAAAGCCGCCTCCTCGTTGAGCAGTGGCCTAACACCTTCCCTATTCTTTCTTTTTCTACTGATATATTTGAAGAAGCCTTTCTGGTTCTCTTTTACTTCTTTCGACAGCTCCAGTTCCAAGAGGGCTTTGGCCTTCCTTGTTGCCTTCCTACATGCCCCGACAGCTTCCCTATAGTTCTCTCAAGCGACAAATCCCTTCTTCCATGAATTATAAATTTCTTTCTTCCCTGATATTTCCTTCAGGAGCTCCTTACTCAGCCATGCAGGTTTCCTAGCATGTCTACCTGATTTTTTACTCAGTGGGACATACCTGTCTTGGGCTTGGAGGAAGTGGTCTTTAAAAATTAACCAACTTTCCTGGGCTCCTTTACCCTCCAGAGCCTTAGCCCATGGAATTTCTGCAAGCATGTCCCTGAAGAGCACAAAGTTAGCTCTGCAGAAGTCCAGGGCTGTAATTCTACTTGTTAGTCTGATTCTACCCTGTAGAATCTTAAACTCCACCATGTCATGTCCCCAAGGCTGTTCCTGACCTTAACGTCCTCAACCAGTCCCTCTTCATTAGTTAATACAAGGTCCAGCAGTGTACCTCTCCTTGTTGGCTCCTCCACTACCTGCATCAAGAAATTATCATTGATACACTGCAAGAGCCTCCTGGACTGGCTGTGCCTGGCTGTGTGACCTTCCCAGCAAATATCAGGGTAATTTAAGTCACCCGTGAGTACCAAGGAGTTAGCTCTAGAGGCTACTTCCAGTTGTCTGTAGAAGGCCTCATCAACATCCTCCTCCTGATTTGGTGGTCTATAGTAGATGCCCACAACAATTTCATCTCCTTTCCCACATCCCTTAATTCTTACCCACAAGCTTTCAACCTGTTCTGCCCTCCCTCCTTGGATAGAACTCAGCACATTTCAGTTGTTCTCACATGTAGAGAGCTGCTCCCCCACCTCATCTTGCTGGCCTATCCTTCCTGAACAGTACACAGCCATCCATGGCAACATTCCAGTCATGGGAGCTGTCCCACCATGTCTCAGCGATGGCAATTATATCATAGTCATTCAGCCTAACGCAGATCTCCAGCTCCTCCTGCTTATTCCTCATGCTCTGTGCATTGGTATATAAGCATTTCAGAGAGGGAGTTAATCTGTTGGCTTTCGCTCTTGCAGTTTGACCATTCCCAGCCTCTTCCATGGCCATCAATCTAGCAGTAAGCTCTGCATGTACTGATTCCTCATTATTTGATTCCTGTGGTCCATCTCTGTAAGACTTAAAGAGTTCTTGTGTGTCCCCAGCATGCTTCAAAGCAACAGGCTGAAGGCTCTTGTTAGTCTCGCACCCTGGTGTGCCATCTCTTGCATCCTCTCCAGCACACAACTCATTGTTATCTACCTCCCCTGAGATAGCACTGGAGCTGGCACATCTCCCCACAGTTATCTCAGGCTTGCTTATGTTAAGCCTGGCTTTCACCCTCCCCCGCTTCCAGCCTAGTTTAAAGCATGATTAATGAGTCCAGCCAACCCTTGCGATATAAATCTTTTTTCATTTGGAGAGGTGCACCCCATCTGCTGCCAGCAGACATGGTGTCATGTGGGGGGACCCACGGCCAAAAAAGCCAAAATCCTGCTGGAGGCACCAGTCTTGAAACCAAGAATTGAGCAGGTGAGTCCTCATTCTTTCTGGGTTAGTCACTTCAACAGGGAGCATAGAAGAGAATATTACCTGTGCACCCACTTCCTGGACCAGTTGACCCAAGGCCCTGAAGTCTTACAGCCTTTAATTTTCTTTCTCCAAGGTCATCATTGCCTATCTGGAAGATTAACAATGGGTAGTAATCTGTGGGCCTGTTGTGGAGGGGTTTGAGTCTGATTTTGGGGTGAGATATGAGGCCGATTTGAGGTTATTAAATAATTTATTAATATATACAAAGAGAATTTCCCCCAAACTTACATACAGCTAACCCACACAAATTTTTTGTATACAGTTGGCAAAACTATTTTACAGAATATCTATTTACAGCCGAATTAAGCAACTTGGTAGAGGTTTAGAAATGTTCTGGTCAGAGAGTCTGGTGGCATAAAGGGCCGCTGATAAAGGTAGTAAAAATTCCCTAGCAACTTGAATCAAGAGAGTCTGAATACTCACTAGTTGGAAGTCTCAGTATCTGTGGTCCCAAAATACATATAGTGAAAGCCACGTGGCTGATTTCGCATGGAGCTAACAGTTCAGTTCGAATCGAGGTGCGCTGTCCGAGAAGGTTCCACGAACGCTATCAGGCTGATGGGGCGGGCTGGAGCGACGGCCTCGTTCCATCAGCCGCTGGACCGGTGCAGAGTGTGGGCCATAAGCTAAGCTCATGGGCTTATGCAACCGTGTTATACAACCTGAGCCTTGGGCAGGCCAGACTTTGTGGCACCAGGCCTGTTGTGCCCCATTTGTCCGTTTAATGTGTTTACCTCTGGTTTGGGCAGAAAAACATGTTTGGGCAGGAAAATATGTCCAGACAAGGCAAGGCATATGTAAGCTTATTTGGGCCTATGTGGCCCTCCACTACAGGACTGTACCGAGGAGGGAAGCCTTCTTACCACGTCTTTGACCTGGACCTCTGGTAGACAGCAGGCCTGCTTTTGGAGTGCATATTAGGCCTTCTGTTCCCTTTAAAAGGGAGTATCCTATAACAACAACTCTTCTTTTTGATGTAAGATGCTTGTGTGGTGGGCTTAGGCTTCCTTAATTTTGGAAATCCCTCCAAGTCAAATGATTCACCTTCCTCAATGGCTGGTTGTACCTGCAGGACATCAAACCTGTTCTGCAAGAGCAACCGGGGAGCACTGTTAATAACTGAAGTAACACTCCTACCACATCGGGTGGGGACCTGTTGCCACAACCCCTTGTTGTGGTTGTACAGGGAGTTTGGCAGGTGGGAGGTGGACAAGGAAGGAGGTTGTTTACTGCCTTGACCATGGACCTGCCTCCACTCCGTCTTTTCCTTTAAGTTACTGGCCTCAATCTGACAGGGGATGGATACAGGGGATACTTGGCCATCAGTATCTTTTAATGGGTAATCCTTCAGGGCTGCCAGGGCCTGGCACCACCTGTCTATCTCATCTTCTGCTTCCCTGAGATTTGTCTCGGTTCTAATCTAAATTTCTGGAGACTCAAATAAATCTGGTAGAACCACTAACAATTTTTTCAGAGTGCCCTTCCCTTTCCCTCCTTCTTTCCCAAAAGAAAGGTATTAGATGTAGAGAGAGAAAAGGTAAACACACCCAAATAAATGAATCTCACTTGATTTGGAAGTTAAAAAAAGAGAAGTTTAACAATAACTTAAAAAGTTATCTGAGGTAGGAAAGTTACAAAGGTATAGGGAAGGGAAAAGCAAATACAAAATGCATAAATACAACTCCATTTTGATGGTGGTGGCTTTGTCCACCTTGTGGGTGATGGTCACGCAGTAGAACAAAGAGAACCAGGAACAGAATGGTGATGCTGGTAAGCACGGAGGCAGAGAGCAGAGAGTGAAACAGGAAGTCCCCCTGCTTTTATGGATCTTTAGACAGGAAGGGGGAGTGAGCTAACCATCACCTGCTAGTGTTCAGACCCACCCCTGGGGATGGATCAAGGCCACCTAGAGTCAGGTTCAAGGTTACTCCCCCTGGAGTGTTAACCCTATACAAGGTTGTTTGCTTACTGTCTGCTGTTTCTCAAAATGTGGAACAATACCTGGATTATTCTGCCAAAGGAGGTGGTGGTTGTGCCAAATTACATTTGATATCTTACTTGGTTCTACTCAGAACAACCAATCTTTATGAAATAATAATAGCTTTTCCTATGTTTTTTTTCCTAGAAATGTTTATCTTGGCCTCATTGCAGGACTACGGGCAGGATGCTGTCTCTTGTACATAGTGCTCTCTGTTTTAATAACAAAACACTTCAAACCAAATGGCGTAGAGATAACAGATATGAAAACTAAGCAGAGATCAACCGGCAAAGAGCCACCTAGTGCCAACAAAAAAGAAGTGCTTCCTGGTTCAAGAACCTCAGTGGACAGTGAGGAAACTTTTATGTAAAGAAGAGGCAACGTCTTTTCAACTTTATCTATGCTTCATTTTTTTCTAAGCACAACAGGAGTCTAATTACTGACTTTAACAGCTAATTTACATTTTGGGGGCTCAAAAAAATGTCTATGGAGCATTGACTGTTAATTTGCTTTACCCTATGCTTTTCCTCTTTATATTTGAAACAACAGGGGGGGGAAAGATTTTTTAAAAAATTAGGATCTCTCCCATCCTTTTACTCTCAGTCCCTTCCTAGAGCAATAGTAGGTCTAGCCAAATTTTTCAAAGTGACATATATTTGATTGTGACTGAAAAATTAAAAAGAAGAAATCCCCAATAAGTTTCTTTTTCCTTTTCTGCCAACTTTATTTCAAATTTTCTTGCTCTGTATTTAGTCCTACAGATCTAAATGTCCCAATCAATCTGATGGCCATTGAGCGTGGTTCATGACCAGAGCTCTATGTTTCAGATTGGGTCCCATGCAACATGCTCAGGTGAGAGCACTAGAGTCATTGGCGAATGCTCTCAGAACAAGACCTAGGTAACAACTCTGGGGTTTGGCTTGAGCTAACTACACAATCAAAATGGGAGGCGAACAAAAGAATGAAATGTATTAATTTTGCAGCACGTTTCAGTATTGAGTTTGAGTAAAATTACTCCAAACTGATGCAATAAAGTGATAAATATTGACATTTCTTTGATTTTTTGTTGTGTATGTATGTAGCCACTTTTATCCTGATTTCTGTACATTGTTTTTTACATTATGTGTTTTTGACCAGGGCATCCTGGGAGGCAAAATCTTATCAATGATGCCCTGATAATTGATGCCAGACTAGAAATGAGATTCTGATCAGATCTGATTATTCACACCCAGGTGTTTATCCCACATGAAACTCGGTAAAGTGAGCTTTTTCAAACAAAAAAGACTTCACTTTGAAGTTTCCCTTAACCCCTTAACCTTTGGGAAGAGCTTCCTTACACTGAGTGTGATGGAACATTGGAACATACTGCCCAGAGTGTTTTGGAATCTTCTTGTCTAGAGACTTTCTAAACACTTCTGCACATGTTCCTGTGAAACCGCATCTAGGTGTATCTGTGTTAGCATGGAAGGTTGGACAAGATGATCTCCAGATGTTCCTTTCAACTCCTGCCATTCTGTGACTCTGTAATTTACATAATTCTTTGTAACAGTCCCAAATCAATAATAACATAAGCAGTGCCACAGGTGCTGTTAACTGAGCCTCTGGCTTGGCATGCTTCCAGCTCCAAGGTTATATTACTTGCTTGTGTTTTCAACATGTCCTGTGAACAGCAGGTAGAAATTACTTCAAAAGAGTAATTTGTTCTTCAATGTGCAACTATTTCAGAATATATAAAAAAAATAAATAGGTGGTCAACTGAGTGGCATTTTCCAAAAGTTTTTTTTTCCCTTGCCTCTCACAACAGAGAAGAGAATAGAATAGAATCAATCAGGTTGGAAGAGACCTCCAAGATCATCCAGTCCAACCTATCCCCCAGCCCTATCCAGTCAACTAGACCATAGCACTAAGTGCCTCATCCAGTCTTTTCCTGAACACCCCCAGGGATGGTGACTCCACCACCTCCCTGGGCAGCCCATTCCAATGCCAATCACTCTCTCTGTGAAGAACTTCCTCCTAACATCCAGCCTATACTTCCCCTGGCACAACTTGAGGCTGTGTCCCCTTGTCCTGTTGCTGGTTGCCTGGGAGAAGAGACCAACCCCACCTGGCTACAACCACTCTTCAGGTAGTTGTAGGCAGCAATGAGGTCTGCCCTCAGCCTCCTCTTCTCCAGGCTGAACAACCCCAGCTCCCTCAGCCTCTCCTCATAGGGTTTGTGTTCCAGGCCCCTTACCAGCTTTGTTGCCCTTCTCTGGACACGTTCCAGCACCTCAACATCTCTCTTGAGTTGAGGAGCCCAGAACTGGACACAGTACTCAGATGAGGACATCCTTATCCTCTCTTTTTATTCCTCCTGCTCTAAAGGCAACATTTCACCAGAGAGGCCCCTGGGACATTAGTTTGATTGCAAAGTCACATTAATTATTCTAGGATCAAAAATAGGCTCTGTTGGTGGCGACAGCTGTGTCAACATGCTCAGAGCTAGCTCTGACATCTGTGAGTTTCATCATTGTGACGATCCTCCAGGAAGGAAGGGAAACCTGTTGCATTAAGGTGATAAGAGAAACTGTTAAGGTGGTAAGAGAAACTGTAAGGCAAGAAAGCTATTTTGGAGACAAATCTGCAACTACGCCAAGTCAGGCATGCTTGCATAAAGGTGATACATGAGGTGGTTTAAGAATGATTACAGACACATTGGTGGGCCATAAATCATGACAGTTCTGCTGAAACCAGTGAGGAAATAGCCAAACAAGTGAATTTTTATCACACTCCAAGAGATGTAAGAGCATGAACCTTATGTTTACCTAACTTTTGTTTGAGGCCATGCAAAAGCCCTTTAATGACATTATCAAGCCCTTCTGTCAGAGTAACTATGGAAGACAGCTTTATCCACGACCATAGTGCAGTTATTTGGTATTTCTTTACTTTTAGATACATAATCAAGCAGACATCATGACCTATGACTACCTGTTTTTATGATGTTTCCTAGCAGCCCAATACATTAGGATCATGGACCCTACAAAGATCAAACCCTCCTTTGAGGTTTGTATCCCCGTTATCAACAAGTCCTGTCTGTCCTGGCACAAAAATAGTTTATGGTGTAGAGCACTAGCTGTTGCAGAATAAACAGAGAATACTTCAGACTGTCAAATTAAATTTAAATTTCAAATATTTTAACAATATAGCAGAATGGTGACATTCAGTTTATTCTGCCAGCTTTTCACTGTGGAATATTGTGTCATTTGGCCTACCTTTATGTTGGAATGCAGACTGTGCTAGTTCGAGCCTAGCTAGAATATTTTAGTGAGAAGAATTAGATTACAGGCTGTGAAAAGAAAACAATGGTGATGTCTACTTCACTCATAGGCTTGCTGAGATGTATAAGAACAAGAACATAAATATAGATAATAGAATCGCTCTCTGGGCTCTGTGGGCTGCACCTCTCCCTCTAACCTAAGTAACCTAACCTGTCATTTGCGTGACTAATCCATCTTCTTCATAACCCCCCTGGCCAACCCTCCAATCTTCCTTGGGTGTAAGGCAACACCTTGGGTAAGGTAGAGGGGTGAGAAGAAGGTAGAAGAGTGGTTGAGAGCTCCTCCTGGGGGGGTTCTTAGGCTTCTGAAAGGGGCGTTGTGTTTCTATATTACCTTTTAACTTGTTTATTTCTGTATATATGCTGTGTACATATATATATATATTGTAAATATCTGCTTGTGTATTGTGCTAAGCTGTAAATACAAAGCTTCATTCAATATGAAGCTGTCATTTTGCCTATCTTTACTTTGGAATACAGATAAAGTTATTTCTAATTGAAACTGTTAACATAGATATGAATCATGTTATTTTCTTCAGTGTTACTTATAGATCTTGCTTTCTAATTATTTAATGTTTTTTATGGTAAACATAACTTCATCACAATTCAAGGCAGCCAAGAAGAAAACCCAATAATGTCCTTTGTGAAGGCTGAGAAAGTTCCTTCATCATATCCCTCTACACTAATATTCCAGTGGTCTGGAAAGGCAGATTTTTAGAGAAGGTAAGTCATTTGGTTGTGTATGGCTGTAGATGTGGGGGGTGGAGAGTGATCATGGGAAACACACAGGCATTGCCTGCATGTTGTAACGTGTTTTTCTACCCCTTTGGTCAGCTCTGCATTATGGACAAAGTGAACTTGTGAGCTCAAGTCCTGCCAAAAACACCAGCAGTGACCTGCCAAAGACATTAGCTCTTAGCTTAGGTTGAAAACCCAGTGTTGCAGTCTCAAATCTATGACAGTTAGGACACAATTCCTCTCTTGTGCAGTCAGAATCTTTAAGTATCCAGCATAACCGGGGCTTTGGCATCCACGGCATAACCAAATGCAACAGAGTGGAATTATTGTGTGGGTTTGGACAGGCTGTGTGTTGCATGTGTGTTAAATTTTGTCTTCTGTGAGACTAAGCATTGTGTCACTGCAGTCCAGTTTAGTTTCTAGGACATGTCTCTCTTCCATTGAAGGGAACTGCTTGTCTTGGAGTCCTGGACACCCTGAAATTCCTCTCACTCTGTGGTTTGAATGGGAGAGGAAAGACATGAAAAACCTGTTTCCCCCCTGCCTGCCCTGCTCGAAGCAGAGGCAGAAAAGGGTCCTTCCGCCACGAAGGGTGACCTGTGTAGATGGCCGCGCTGGAATCGGGCTGGTGATTGGTTGTGGTCTTCATGCCTAGGAAGTGGTAAATCTACTCTTTGTCTAGGAAAGACATAAATATTGGGGTACTTCCTGCCTTGGGGTTCCTGCCTTAGAGTTCTCCTCTGCCTGGATAGTTCCTGCAGAGAGTCTCCTGGCACTGTGAAGGACAAGCTCCTGAGGGACTGGACCATCCCTGCCTAGGACAGCTCTATATTATATGTCTATAATATCCTTTTTTGGAAGAAATTCCTGATCAAACCGAATGTGTCAATAAACTAAACTAATTTTTGTATATAGTTTGGGGGCAAGGTTCCAAGAAAATAAAATAATTCTATTTTTACAATTCCTGACTCGGCCGAGACTTGGCCTCCTCCCTGCCTCCATGACAGGGAACTGGTGCTCTTTAGCTTGAAGAAGAAGAGATGGAGGAGTGACCTCATTCGTGTTTATAAAGATGTGAAGGGTGTCAGGAAGACAGAGCCAGGCTCTGTTTGGTGACATCTGGTGATAGGAGACAAGGGGCGGTGGGTGCAAGCAGGAGCAGAGGAGGCTCTATGGGAACATAAGGAGAAACTTTTTCAGTGTGAGGATGCCTGAGCCTTGGAACAGGCTGCCCAGAGAGGTTTGGAGTCTCCTTCCCCGGAGACATTCCAAAGCTGCCTGGATGTGTTTCTGCATGACCTACTCTAGGTGATCCTGCTTTGGCAGAGGAGGTTGGACTGGATGATCTTTCAAGGTTGCTTCCAAACCCTGATATGCTGTGATTCTGTGATTACAGGCTTGAATTTCTATTATAGTCTTTGTGATTGTTTGGGTGTTGCCCACCCAACCACACTTTGGAAATCACCCAGACTAGACTCAGCCAGCTCTGGAAATTGAGTGAAGCTTATTATTTACAGTTTAGCAGAATATACAAGCAGATATTTACAGTATATACATTTATACTCAGAAATATACAAGGTAAAAGGTAATAGAGAAACACAACACCCCTCCCTCACTTAGTGCCATGGTTTAGTTGACTGGATAGGGCTGGGTGATAGGTCGGACTGGATGATCTTGGAGGTCTCTTCCAACCTGATTGATTCTATTCTATTCTATTCTATTCTATTCTATTCTATTCTATTCTATTCTATTCTATTCCCAGAAACCTCAGTCCCCAGGAGGGGCTCCCAACCACCCTTCCATATTCTCCCTACCCCTCTCGACCTTACCCCAGTCCCAAAGAAGAATGGAAGGTCCACCAGGGGATTAGGAAGCAAAATGGATCAGTCAGAAAAACAGAGGGTGAGGTTAGAGAGAGAGATGCAGCTCGGATCTCCCCAGCAGAAGTGCTTTTATCTATGTTTTGGTTCTTATTCTTATACATCTCAGCAAGCCTATGAGAGAGGTAGACATCAGCCTTGTTTTCTTTCCACAGCCTGTAATCTAGTCCTTCTCACCAAAACATTCTAGCTAGCTTCAAACTAGCACATTCTTTTATATCTGCTGAGTTCTACCACTCCTATAGCTCAGACAATGGCACTTTCAAAGGAGAGGTATTAACACAGTTTCTAAAGAGGCCAGAAGGCATCCTCCAGGAATACTCTGATTTTAGGTGGCTTCAGCTATAGCTTTTTTCCTACAGTGCCCATACACAGCCCTGTGGAACAGAGATGTTTCTTGTGTTCTGCAACTGCTGATGGCCCTGCCTGCCCACTTTGTCCCTCAAAAATGTGTCTCCCTGATAATAAAAGGGTGTTGCCAGCCTGACTCATGAGGACATTGGAGTTGTGAGGTGGCCCTACATGAGATGCTGATTTGTAATGGATAGTCGAAGAACATAGCTCTGCCCAAATGTGCTGATCATCTTCATTCCATGGGCTGCTCCTCACAGCACAGCAGTTTCCCTGCCAGAGCTGTGAGTCATGGCTTGAGTTGGTTGTATCTTCGTGGCCTTTTAGAGCATAACTTCAGAGTGAGTTTGCCCTATCTCTGCTAGTGTTTTCTTCCTCAGAGAGCTAGACACCCTTGGTCTCTTCTTAGGCTAGAGCAAGAGCCAATATATGTCAGCGATGTAAATAATCACAGAGTTTGTGCTCAGGTTCTGCGTTAACCTGGTGAGACCAAGGAAACCTGAAATGCTACTACAAGAGTAGTAACAAATTATAGTAATAATAATGATGATGTGACCTGACATAAAATAGCTGAGAGGGTGTGCCAGGTTTTATGTTCTGATTGCCTCAAACTCTTTTTTTTTTTTTTAAAGCTGCAGGTGCAGAGGTGAGAAAAGAATCTCCTGAGCACAATAGATAGATTTCTAAGTAGAATTTTATTATTCATAGCCAGAGGAAGGTATGAATCATACAAAATTGTCAGGACCAATTATAATATTATATCAGCTGGAGAATGGCTCATTGGGATGCCTAGTTTGGAAAGAGGAGCATGTCAGCACATGAATAAAATTGTAAGTGAAAGGAAGAATTAACTTACTATGCCTTTAGGAGACAGTGAAGAAATCTCTGATTAGTGCTTAAAAGTGTTGATCTGTGTATTCAAAAGATGATCATGAGTTCAGAGGGAGAGTTCCATTTTTGGGTGCCTTATTTCAGGTAATTTAGGTACCAGTTTTGAGTTTAAAATCATTGGTACTCATCACTCCCCAAAAATCTAGTACAGTGCTCACTGAATAATGCCTTTCTTAAAAGAGAAGAAGAAAAAAAGATAATCAGGACATCTCAAAAAACTTTGCAGTCATTACTTTTAGGAAGTCTCATTTCAGAGGCAGCACACAAACAGGTTGAACCCCTCTGAAGATGAAGCGTGTTTATCCCTGATTGTTTTTTTGCCTGTAAATACCTTATTTTGATCAATAAAGTGGCTACGTCATGAAATATTAAACCAGTGATATATAAAAAAGGAGGAGATTTACATTATAGTCAAAGATATGATCACAGATGAGTGAACTTAACCTACTGAATCTTATTGCCACTTGTTAACAGTGATGAGGAAAACACCTTGGCATGTGGTTTACAAACTCACCGTAGTGTCCGGGCTGAAAGCAAAAAAACCTGTGCTGCAATCTGGAAGGTAAAGATGTGGTCATGCCTACTGCCATTCAAAGCTAAATGAAGTCAAGCTAAACTTTCAGTGTCAGAGCTGTTAGCTTCAGGCAAGAATTATTCCCAAGTCAAGAAATGAAAAAGTGGGGACCACAGACCAAATCGTGTTTCCAAAATACTTAGAAGCTACAATAACTTTCCCAGACACTGAAAGCTCAGCTAGAATAAGGGAGTCACTCAGTAACTATTAATAAAGAACATCATAATCTCATTTGGGGGGATATCTCTTTTTAGAACAGAAAATATCTCCTGAAGCACATTCTTTCTTACATGTTTACTGGGATCCAAGTAATTGAAATGGAAGTTTTCAAAGCACTTAAATCTGTTTCAGGTGATTTAAGCTTTTATGAAGTAATACAGTGCTATTATAAAGTAATCTAAATGATAAAATTTTGACTTGGAATTTATCTTATAAATTTGGCTATAAGTGCTTAGGAAAATGCTGTTTTATCTGTGATTCCCAAGCTTGCAGTTCTTGATCAAAGAAATAAGAGTGAGGAAATGAATGCAGACATCACAGACACCAGGGCAGTCTGTTCAACTTCATCATGTCAAAAACTGGCTACCTCGAGTTCATCTGTGAAGGTAGCAAACCCAAGACTTGTCCCAAAGTCAAGATTTGGAGGACTGTGTGGAGGCAGGGAATTAATGTGGCTGAGTCAGGAATATATATAAAAATAGAGTTATTTTATTTTCCCAAGAACCCGCCTCTAAAACTATATACAGAAATTAATTTAGTTTTAATTAGCAGATTCAGTTATGTTGAGAAGATCTATAAGGATACCATAGGTAGATTTGACTGTTTTGGAAGTCAGAAGTTGGAAAAGGCTTAAGCTATTAAATAGAGCGTCCCCCACTATTAATCACGCTGAGCCAAAGTTACAGGCTGGCTGAAAGGAAGGGCAGTCCAGATGCTTGTCCCTTCGCTGTCTTTCAGAAGCCTCCGAGGATCATTAAGGACCATAAAGGCTGCATAAAGGGTGCTTAAGGTGAAAGCCGCCCAAAGCAGAGACAGCCCTGAGGGACAGGGCTTGTCTTAAGGAGTGCCAGGAGCTCCTTCTGCAGAAGCTATCCAGGCAGGGAAGAACTCTAAGGTGGGAACCCCAAGGTGGGAATTCCCCCAATATTTATACTTTTCCTAGACAAAGGGCCGAGTTACCACTTCTTAGGCATGAAGACCACAGCCAATCCCCAGCCCGATTCCAGCATGGGCACTGCACAGGGCACCCCTTGTGCCAGAAGGGTCCCTTGCTCCCCCGCCCTTGACGTTTGCAGGGCAGGGGAGGGGAACAGGTTTTTTTGCACCTTTTCCTCTCCCATTCAAACCACAGAGGGAGAGGAATTTTGGGGTATGCAGGACTCCAGGACACTGTGTTAATGCCAAAAGTCATGCAAGATGATTTAGACTAGTCACTATAAACAATCCTTTATCCTGTATTCCTAAGTCTGTTTTGAAAAAATATTTTCCCTCTTAATTCAGCTTTAGAAATAACACTTTAAAGTTGTTGTCTTTCGAAGACTTCCATATGTACTCTCTATTGTATTACACTAACTATCTTGACCGATTCATTTGGTTTAGGAGATAATTTATGCAGCAGATTGACTTGACACACTTTTTAAAAATTTTGAATATGTGCCTGCCCATCCATCCATCTGTACTGCTAAGGCAGCTTTGTTCTGCAGTGCTACATTTGTTGAAACCTTCAGTCCTTGTAAAGCATTTTAGGAACAAGAATCATAGAGTCATAGAATGGTTTAGGTTGGAAGGGACCTCAAGGATCATCCAGCTCCAACCCCCTGCCATAGGCAGGGACACCTCCCACTAGAGCAGGCTGCTCAAGGCCTCATCCAGCCTGGCCTTAAACGCCTCCAGGGAGGAAGCATCCACAACCTCCCTGGGCAACCTGTTCCAGTGTCTCACCACCCTCACTGTAAAGAACTTCCTCCTAACATCCAGTCTAAATCTCCCCTCTTCCAGCTTAAACCCATTCCCCCTCATCCTAACATTACTAGACCGTGTAAATAGTCCCTCCCCAGCCTTCCTGTAGGCTTCCTTCAGATACTGGAAAGCCAGAGTCTACTTGTTCAGTGCATCATCTGCTGTGGCTTTCCAGTTAATGCTAGTGTTGGCATTTATTGGAAGTTAAAACTGACTGCAAGCTAGCAAAATGCAGCTCTTGTAGTGTCAGCAATGTAGAAGTAATGAAAACTCATCCAGTGGTAGGACTTCTAGACCTGCGGGTGTTTGGATGACCTTAAGAACTAGATGTTGAATTTCTTATAGCCCTAGAGGATTCATCAAACTGAGCTGGAATAAGGTCAGGTGTGAGACCTGGATGGCAAAAGAATTTCTTAGCCTTCGTAACATCTTTTCAAGCAACTCAATGCATTCCTGCAGTCAATGAAAATAACAAACAGCTTTAATTCCCTTATATTATAATAAGGATTAAAAAAAGACTAGTGGGCTGAAATGATTATTGATGATTCAGAAATGAGTCAGCTATTGAACTCTCCTTTAAAATCTGTTTCCAAGGAGAAGAAAAAAAGAAAAAAAAAAAAAGGAGAGAGAAAGAATAGTATGAATAACTGGACACTAAGAAGCCATCATTTATCAACAGTCCTGGCTCACTGGAGAGGTCCCCGAAGACTGGAAGCTGGCCAATGTGATACCCATCCACAAGAAGGGTCAAAAGAAGGAGCCAGAAAACTACAGACCTGTCAGCCTGACCTCAGTGCCAGGCAAGGTCATGGAAAAGGTCATCTTGAGTGCCATCACAAACTATCTACAGGATGGCCAAGGGATCAGGGCCAGCCAGCATGGGTTTAGGAAGGGCAGGTCCTGCCTGACCAACCTGGTCTCCTTTTATGATCAGGTTACCTGCCTGGTGAATGTGGGGAAGGCTGTGGATGTAGTCTACCTGGACCTCAGCAAAGCCTTTGACACTGTCTGCCACAACAAGCTCCTGGCTAAGCTGGCAGGTCGTGGCTTGGATAAATTCACTCTGTGCTGGGTCAGGAACTGGCTGGAAGGCCAAGCCCAGAGAGTTGTGGTGAATGGTGCCACATCCAGTTGGCAGCCAGTCACTAGTGGTGTTCCCCAGGGATCAGTGCTGGGCCCAGTCCTGTTCAATATCTTTACTGATGATCTGGATGAGGGGATTGAGTCCAGCATCATTAAGTTTGCGGATGACACCAAGCTAGGAGCAGGTGTTGATCTGTTGGAAGGTAGGAGAGCCCTGCAGAGGGACCTGGACAGGCTGGATGGGTGGGCAGAGGCCAATGGGATGAAATTTAACAAGGCCAAGTGCAGGGTTCTGCACTTTGGCCACAACAACCCCAAGCAACGCTACAGGCTGGGGACAGAGTGGCTGGAGAGCAGCCAGGAGGAAAGGGACCTGGGGGTACTGGTGGATAGTAGGCTGAAGATGAGCCAGCAGTGTGCCCAGGTGGCCAAGAGGGCCAATGGCATCCTGGCCTGTATCAGGAACAGTGTGGCCAGTAGGACGAGGGAGGTTATTCTTCCCCTGTACTCAACACTGGTCAGGCCACACCTTGAGTACTGTGTCCAGTTCTGGGCTCCTCAACTCAAGAGAGATGTTGAGGTGCTGGAACGTGTCCAGAGAAGGGCAACAAAGCTGGTGAGGGGCCTGGAACACAAACCCTATGAGGAGAGGCTGAGGGAGCTGGGGTTGTTTAGCCTGGAGAAGAGGAGGCTCAGGGCAGACCTCATTGCTGTCTACAACTACCTGAAGGGAGGCTGTAGCCAGGTGGGGGTTGGTCTCTTCTCCCAGGCAACCAGCAACAGGACAAGGGGACACAGTCTCAAGTTGTGCTGGGGGAAGTATAGGCTGGATGTTAGGAGGAAGTTCTTCACAGAGAGAGTGATTGGCATTGGAATGGGCTACCCAGGGAGGTGGTGGAGTCACCGTCCCTGGGGGTGTTCAGGAAAAGACTGCATGAGGCACTTAGTGCCATGGTCTAGTTGACTGGATAGGGCTGGGTGCTAGGTTGGACTGGATGATCTTGGAGGTCTCTTCCAACCTGGTTGATTCTATTCTGTTCTGTTCTGTTCTATTCTATTCTATTCTATTCTGTTCTATTCTATTCTATTCTTTTGCAAGCAAATACTTGCAGGTGCTTAGTGTGTGTGTAAGTCAAGCATTCCAGAAGGCATGCATAGAAGGTGCACTAAGAAAACTAACTGGTGCTGTTACTGACATCCTCCCCTCCTGCTGCAACAACTTCAAGTTTTGTGAATTCTAAACTATGCCTCTTTGGATTAAAAGGCATTACTCCTAATGTTCAAAATTATGGCATTTACCTAAATAAAATCATCTTAACATTTCTAAAGAGTTAAACAAAGGGAGCTATGGATATATTTACAGCTGCAGGTAAAAAAATAGATGTAGGCATTTAATTTTCTAATGTGTAACAATTGTGGCTGCCCTGACTGAGTATTACTGAAGCATATTCACTTACACCTTCCCACCAAGTAATTGTTCTTCCCTCAGAAACAAAAATGGAGGGAAAAAAAATAATTCCTCAAAGAATTTTAAAGGTACTCAAAATTATTTAGTTTTCTTCAAATTTCTCCTGAATGTGTTTAGCAGAAGTAATAATTTCTTGCTATTTTTCTACTCAGTGATGTCTATCTTGGGCTACCTCAAAGGCATGGATTTTGCATCAGAGATTGCCATTTGTGCATGTGTGTATGTGCATGTATGTGCACAGTGCTTACTCTGCAACAAGGCCTCCTGGGACACAACAGCAGTACAAAAATTAATTACAGAATTTTTCTGTGAGATAGAAAGATTTGTCTTGTTTGTTCTGCTTCCATGACAGATGCATGACCTAGAGTTGGAGGGAAGACCACATTTTTTCTAAGGAAGGCCACAAATCAAAGTGTTGCATGCGCACTCTCTCTCTCTCTCTGTTTCCCTTGTAGGTGTTGAGATGCTCTGACACACAAAGGCATCTGGACTTTGCACCTTGACTTTGGCTGGAAACATTGGTTTCACAAGAAAGTGACAAAATACCTCAATAAACAGGTTATGGCCCTTGGGTGTCAGCCTTACTATATCTAGAGGCTAGTGTATTGGCACCTCCTTGACCTCATGAGCCTCAAGTAATAGCTTAAATCTACTGCAGGCTGTAACACATCCCCTGACATTGTTGGTTCCTTGCAATTCTCTTAATCTGTCACCTGGAATTAGCTCTTGGTTTCGGCTGGAACAGGCATATTTTGTCACATTAAATATGTTTTCAAAGGTCACAGCTTTTGGATTACAAATATCTCAGCCAAACCCCTTTAAAGTTGCCACGGGAAATTATATGTACACCAAGAGGAGTTAATAAATTATCATCTGGACAAAAAAGCCAAAAGACAAGCAGACCTAGACACTCGCAATTACTCTCCCTCTTGATTTCAGTAGTTAGATAAGGTGATTAATTCCTTCAGGTTCCATGGGTCATTCCCATTACAGTATATGCATGTGTCATAGTATCATAGTATCATAGTATCACAGTATCATCAGGGTTGGAAGAGACCTCACAGATCATCAAGTCCAACCCTTCACCACAGAGCTCAAGGCTAGACCATGGCACCAAGTGCCATGTCCAATCTTGCCTTGAACAGCTCCAGGGACGGCGACTCCACCACAGCATTTGAAAATACAGTTGTAAGACAAGACCAAGCAAAGGGTCATAATCAGGTTTGCTAGATGGAGAATCTCTGTCTCCAGTAAATATCACTTCATTTGGGGGGAAAAAAAAAAAAAAAAAAGAAGAAGAAGAAGAGGAAAAATGTAATGTTCTATTCCTGTCAGCTGCTGCAATCACTGCTGTCATTACAGACAATTCTGAGTTTGGGGTGAAATGCAATGAGGCCAATTCAAAAGTTATTAAATAATTTATTAATGTATACAAAGATATTTCCCCCAAACTTATTTACAACTATCCACACAAGTTCTTGGATGCAGTTAGTAGAACTATTTTACAGAATGTCTCCATACAATGGAATTTTGAAAGGTTTTAGGAATTACTTTTGATAGAGAGTCTTGTGGCTTAATTCACCGCTTGTGAAGTTAGCTAAATTCCTTTAGCAACTTGAATAAAGAATTAAGAACACTCACTAGTCCTCAGTCAAATGTCTGTGGCCCAAAACGTAGGCAGGAAAATATTCAATAGAAGTCCTGTGGTGAATTCCACGTGGGCTGCGATGTAGAATCAGCTGCTGGCACGACAGGCTGAGGTGGTGTCATGGAGGGGCTGTAGGCCTGAAAAATAGGCTTATTTCTGTTCCTCACTTTGCTTTTGCCCTGTCTGGACATGCTCGCATACCCCAGAGAGAGGGAAATGCGTTGAAGGCACACTGGGGGGACAATGGGCCTGGCGCCACACTGTCTGGTCTGCTCAGACCCACAGTTGCATAAGCTCACGTGTTGGGCGTGTGGCTTGCTCCTGCTCTTCCCATATTTGGGGGTACCGCAACTGGGGACCTGTCCAAATTTGGTATGTCCCTGCCTGACGACAGAAGCCTATTGGACAGTGCTATGGCCGACAAACCCATCCATCTCGATGCATTGCTTATAAATGGGGCAATCTAAGAAAACAAGGCACCCTCCTTTGNGACATTCTGTAGAGTAATTTCACTAACAGTGTACAAAGGATTTGTGTAGGTTTATTGTATATAAGTTTGGGGAATTTTTTTGTATATATTAATAAATTATTTAATAACAATCAAATCGGCCTCGGATCTCCCCAAAGTTCAAATGAAACCCCTTTGCAACAGGTGGCGGGCGGGTGGCAGGTGAATGAGGAATGAACGAGCATGCAGGCAAGCACCTATGCACCTGTTTACCCCCCTTTATAGGATAATGGCCGAGGCTAATGGTCTCATTGGCCACATTACCACCCAATCACCTTTGGCAATCACCAAATATACCCAAAAGGGAAGAACTCACAGGCTGTTCTCTTCCAAAAATGGGGGGCATACGCCTTGCACGCAACAGGGGCGTGGGCTTATGAACCCCTTTCGTGTGACTGGACCAAACCAGATTAGGTTGTCAGGGTTTCTTTTGCCCTGTTTTCCTGCCTCTGGCTGCAATGCAGAAAGGCAGGTAAACACACTGAAGTCCATTCTGTGATCCTTGGGACTCCCCACCACAGTCTCCAATAAATATCACTTCATTTGGGGGAAAAAAAAAAAAAAGAAAAAAAAAAGTCCTATTCTTCTCCTGTCAGCTGCTGCAATCACTGCTGTCATTACAGACAACATTTAATCTGTGTTTTGCTCTAATACGTCTATTAACATTATCCCGCTAAGCCTTGAGTATCTATTGTAAGGTATCAACTGGAGAATTCAATTACTGCTATGTAATGGTGTGTAGGTACATCTTTTTATTTAAAGTGGTAACAATTGTCAAGCTCTGAATGATGCAAGTACGATTAATACAAACCAACAAACAAATATACAAAAGCATCTTTGAATATATGAGCTAACAGCCTGAGATGAGAACTCAGGTGCGTGAAAACGGAGATGAATATTTTGCCTGCCCGATGGACTTCTCGCAGAATAGTGAAGACTGCACACAAGTACAGGGGATTTGACGTAGTCATAGCAGTAATGCTATTGTTTGAGTGCCCTCTGCTGGACAATACGTGGTATAGCAATAAAGCTGTGAACCGAAATTTAGTGTATATGTTGCATAGTCACTTAACTACCAAAAAACCCGGACCAACCCAAAACCCACAAAGCCTCATTTTTAAATAAAATGCCGTAACGCTGAGATTATGTATATTTTAAAAAACAACAACAGGAAAACCGCAAAACAAAAAAAACCCCAACCAACCAGTCGTTTGCTTTATGGCAAGATACTTCTATCTTCTAGTTTTAAGTAGGGGAAAAGTTTTCAGCTGAGCTAAGATAAAATGCTTCTTGGAAAAATACTGCTGCTATCGATCATGTGATGAGAAACTGCTGCAATGATTCTTCTAGATAAGACATAAGGCAGTTTACCAAGTGGATCTGTATACAGGACAGCATCACATTTTACGGGCCTTTGGCAAGTGGCTGTTCTGTAGAAATTGTAGAAGGAAGGAAGGCTTTCCTTTACCTACTAAGTGTTTGCTTCAGTTCATCTAACTTGTTCTCTTTCCTGCTGATAGCCAGGTACATATAAGGCACTTTCATACTTGTATGTTAGTTCTCCTCACTGTGGGTCACAGGCTTGTTTTTGGTTTTGTTTCTGAGCAGTGTTATTATTTAGTCATTCAGAACATTGTGGAAGTTGTTTCTAAAAGACATTGTCCTGATTCATGTGACACTGGTCTGAATGCCTTTTTAAATACTTGATTCATTCTCTGCCTCAGAAGAACCTGGCACACGTTCTTTGATTGTGCAGTTATCTTCTTTATTCAGAGAAGCATCTTCTCTTCCTCCATCCTCCATAGGCCTGGAATTCTTATTTTGATAGTTTTTCTTTATCATCATATAAAAACCAATTCCAATCAAGTAGGTAGGACCTCTTAACACTGCTGACAAACCAAGGTAGACATACCTGTATGATAGAGCATAGGATATTGTTCCAGACATCGAAGCTTTCAGAGACATTGGAGAAAACCACCTTAATGGATTTTTAAGGATTCCACAAAAAAATCACCAAAAACCCAACAACAACAAAAAAAAAACCACCAAACCCCCCCCCCCCCAAAAAAAAAAAATTGTAAAGGAAATAATTAAGACTCATTCTTCATGAATGGTACCACAAACATGACATTTTTTTACTTGCAAAAATATCTGTTCAAGAATTGATAATATTTTGATTGTCAAAATAGTTTCAAAATGAAATTTTCATCCTCTTCCCTTTGTTTATGAAGACTTTTTGATCACTTTAAGACTGAGATCACCAGAGCATGTGAAAATAAGAAGTGGCCAAGGTTTGGGTTAAATAGAAAAATCTCCAGAATATTCCCCTTGGAGACTGATAGTGGTTTTGTTTAACCAACACCTCCAGCTGGTCAATAAGATTTTCTTTCCTTAATTTTTCTCTCAAACTTGACAAATACACAAAATTAACATTCTTGTCACTATAAACAAACAATCTTTAAGTAGGTAAATGTGGATAGCTTCCTTCTTGATCACAGGATGTCAGGGGTTGGAAGGGATCCAAAGAGATCAAAGAGTCCAACCCCCTGCCAGAGCAGGACCATACAATTTAGCTCGGATCACAGAGGAAGGCATCCAGACAGGCCTTGAAAGTCTCCCAAGGAGACTCCACAACCTCTCTAGGGATCCTGTTCCAGTGCTCTGTGACCCTTCCAGTAAAGAAGTTCCCTCTTGTGTTGAGGTGGAACCTCTTGATCACGTGATCCTAGGCCTTTTAAGTTACTCAGAGACTATTAGATATGCATAATTAATTCCAGAAATATCTGGCATTAATATTAAATTATTTTGTGCACTCCATAAAATCTGACTTAAACCCTAAGATTTTATTTTAAGATCTCTCAATTTTGGGAATTCTGAGCTGACCTAAATCTGAGTCCAGAGTTAGTATCACACCATAATTTTTGATCAGTGGACTCACGCACTGCAGTGTAACAGAACAAAGTCTATCTCACACCATAATTTTTGATCAGTGGACTCACACACTGCAGTGTAACAGAACAAAGTCTATCTGTTGGCAGAGAGGAAACGCATGAGCTTTTTGTTCCCTAATTTGCCTTACCTGAATGCATTGGAATTGTACAGCCTGCAAGCCCCTCGCTTCCCACAGCTTGTACTTCCCCATTTCAAACAAGTCATGTCTATAAGTGCACCAAAGTAAACCGGTGCTGGAATCCCAGCTGCAAAGAAACAAAGAAAAATGCCACAAGATATTACAGGAAAATACATCCTTTTAGAAATCAGCTTTCTACTTTCTTAGTGGCATGATACATGCTGCAATAGTGGCAATAGACAGATTGGACTGTGAAGAGTTTTTCCTTTATTGAAGTAATTGTAAGATCGAACACCCTCTCTGTATCATGGGGATCATCAGTCTCCAAGAAATGTGATCTGATAGGTTTGACCAGCTGTGCAAATTTGTTTTTCAATCATGAATATGCTACTGTAATACTACTGAAATCCTTAGTGTCACTTGAATTCCAGCTTTGCCGAAATTAAGTCAAGTACTAACTTCAGAGGAATACAGGTTTTAACATTTATGGGGCCACATTTCCCTTTAGTCTGTTCCTACAGGAGCATCCTACATTCTTCTGTAGGAAATAAATCGGTTTGTAAAAACAGAGATTATGTCAATCTGTTCTGATCTAGGGTTCTCGCGAGAGTCCAGAGTCAGCAATCTATAGAGGTCTGTGTATTACAATAATCAGTGCTGCAGTCAGGGTATGATGGGACAATTTCTCATTCTGAAGGTTCCCTAAGGAAAGAAGGAAGGAGCACAGTAGACTTGATCTCCAAGTCACTGTTGAGAAACATCAGCTTTCTTGAATCAATGGCAGTGACTTTACTCTTTCTTGCAATAGGAGGAGCATGTCAGCTGAATATGCTGAAACAGGAGCCTACAGAAAGTGGGGAGTCTCTTTTATCATAATGCTTTTCTAAAATTTCCTATGGCCAAAATTGTTCCAAGAATCCCATTGGCACTACTTGTCCTGAGAGCTGGGGAAGAATAGAATAGTATAGAATCAATCAGGTTGGAAGAGACCTCCAAGATCATCCAGTCCAACCTATCGCCCAGCCCTACCCAGTCAACTAGACCATGGCACTAAGTGCCTCATCCAGTCTTTTCCTGAACACCCCCAGGGACGGTGACTCCACCACCTCCCTGGGCAGCCCATTCCAATGCCAATCACTCTCTCTGTGAAGAACTTCCTCCTAACATCCAGCCTACACTTCCCCCGGCACAACTTGAGACTGTGTCCCCTTGACCTGTTGCTGGTTGTCTGGGAGAAGAGACCAACCCCCACCTGGCTACAANTGGCTTTCTTGGCCACCTGGGCACACTGCTGGCTCATCTTCAGCCTACTATCCACCAGTACCCTCAGGTCCCTTTCCTCCTGGCTGCTCCCCAGCCACTCTGTCCTCAGCCTGTAGCGTTGCTTGGGGTTGTTGTGGCCAAAGTGCAGAACCCTGCACTTGGCTTTGTTA
This sequence comes from Tricholaema leucomelas, assembly GCA_013400475.1. Classification (NCBI taxonomy): domain Eukaryota; kingdom Metazoa; phylum Chordata; class Aves; order Piciformes; family Lybiidae; genus Tricholaema lacrymosa; species Tricholaema leucomelas. Next base: position 35,440 of record WAAF01007732.1, on the reverse strand, counting down.
AATTTCATCCCATTGGCCTCTGCCCACCCATCCAGCCTGTCCAGGTCCCTCTGCAGGGCTCTCCTACCCTCCAACAGATCAACACCTGCTCCTAGCTTGGTGTGATCTGCAAACTTAATGATGCTGGACTCGATCCCCTCATCCAGATCACAAATAAAGAAGAAATTCTGCCCTTCCACAGTGTGATGAAAAAAGTAGAAGAGGACAAAGTTTAGATATGTCTTCTATCATCTCAAAATGTTGTAGAGACTGAAACACTAACCTAGCTTTGATTGTAGTCATTTGTAAGCAGCTGTTGATTTTTTAAGCTTCCTAGCAAGCCCATCTGCCTTGGCTCTTCAGACACTTTCATTTACATTTCTGAAATGTAGATATTTCTATTCCATTTGGAAAGAACAAAAGGAAAGATTTTTTTTCTTGCCTGTCCAGGCATCTCATAAGCAACTCTCAAACATAAAATAAATTAAATACAAAACAAAAAAAAAAAAAAAAGAGAAAAAGGGGAAAAGGAAAAAAAACTCATTGCAGTGTGCTTGAAAAAAATTGAAATCTAAGCTGTTCTCTACCAAGAAAGTGAAGTTTCACTATGGAGAAAACACTCTGCTGTGAGCAGACTTGTATTCCTGTTGAATGAAGTCCTATTGGAGCCTGTCTTTTGATCTTACTTACAGCATCGTGTTTCAGTGACTCATTAGCTGAATCACAGGTTTGAATCCTTCCAGTGTTTAGAAATTCAAGATAATACTTTCATTTTGCTTAGAAACTCTTCTCATTTTGGAACACCATGCTCTAAAACTGCAACAATCAGCAGGTCAAAGACTTCAGAATTTTGTTAACTGGTTTCCCAATTCATCCTTGATTGAATATTGAACTTCCAGGAGGAAAACCAGCTATTTCTAGTATACATCTGGTTCGCAAATGGTAATTGCATTGGTGGTGTTTAAAGCCATATGAGCAAGCATCTGGGTTAGAATGATTTCTCTTACCTAGCACTCTCATAATCAGTGTGTATAGACCAACTGCAAGAGATTTCAGCTCTGGTTGAACACATCTGAAATAAAGAGGAATAATATGAAGTATTTTCCTATCTAGTGCTTAGACATGTCTATTATTCTGCTGTTAATTGCTCTGAATTTAACACTGTTACTGACAGAAAGACAAGCTTTGGATGGGGAGTGCTTCTTACCTATGTTAAATGGTATGAAAAAGGTGAATTAAGCTATTGTTTTCCATCATATAGCTCCTGGGAAGTTCATTCATGAAGCATAATTAAAGAAGGGAATTTTTAAAGTCATAATCATGGTCTATCCTAGTCTTAGTAAAATGGCATCTGCATCTTCCTTAACTCCCTGGCACACGTTTTCCTCACTTGATGGAATATACCTAACTTGATGGGAAATATAGTGCCACGAGACAGAAATGTTGCAAGTAGCTGCATTACTGTGGCATCTTTCTGTTCTTGAATGACATTTCTCTGTACAGTGCCATATCTTGAACTGTACAAAGCAATCTGGCAATGTGCCCATCTTCTCCGTGGGGAATCACATTACAAGCATCAGAAAAGGGCCCTGATCTTGAATCTATTATATCTTTAGCCTCTGGTGTTTTCTTATAGGGGTTAACCTAGCCAACACTTCGAAAATCATCTCTCAGAGAGGGATGAGGAGGGGAAGGGCACTCACGTTCTCTTTTCTGTGCTCATTTAGGATGACCTAATGTCCTCAAACCATTAAAATTGCCACTAATGTGTTTTTCTACTGCATGAGATTTCTCTTCAGGTTATTGAAATGTATGTGCTAATTTGTATATATGGTTACAAATCACATCCTGGTATCCCTGCGCCTGTGTACCTAGACAGATACGAGCACAGAAGTCTCTCTGAGCCCAACAGGCTGTCCTGAATTTCCATACATCTGATAAGCACAGCCTGTTGGGCAACCTCACATTCAGAAACCCTGACAAATGCATGACATTTTCAAAATCCATGCAGCCACGATATCCAAACAGAAAAAGAAGGGATGCAGTAGTTGGAAGCCAACACACTTGAACCAATTTAAGACAGTGGAAAAGTAAGGTTTGATGTCAACAACTACAAACATATCAGATGTGACAGAACTTATTAAAAAAAAAAGTGCTGTGCTGCAAGAGAGTGTTTTCCATATAAGATAAAGACAAAGCTAAACATGCTTTTCATCTCCTCATTGTAAAACCCAGCCTTTGGTGTACAGTTGGTTTTACTAACCTAAACATAATCATGTATGATGGAGTGCCTCCCAAGGCGTAAAAAAAGCCACTTATGATTTGTATGACTGTATAATAAATAAACTTCATTGAACAGTCTTCACTTTTTGGACACGGACCCAATGTGGCAGAGTTATTTCCTGTCCATGAACTGCTGGCTTCAAGACAGCGGCAGTTATGGAAGACCTGGAAGACACAAAGCAGATTGGTAGGACAGTGCTCATGTGATGGGGATTCTTGCCTTCAGACACAGGCAGAGCCTGAAGCCTTCCTAGGTACCCCTTTCCTATCTCATTTGCTTTTCTTGAGGCAATGGGCATCAGCTTCTTTGCTGTCTTACTGTCCCAGGGTATGTTAAATTCTTTTCTTCTCCCACCTGCAGGTTCGAATGGGAGAAGGCATGAAAACCGCTTCCCTCCCCCCACCCTGCAAGCTTGAAGGGGAACAGCAAAAGGCACCTTTCTGCACATGGGCTGACCTGTGTGGAAGCCTGTGCTGGAGTCAGACTGGTGGCTGGCTGGGTTTTTGCACCCAGTATAAAATAGTAAATGGACACTTTGTCTAGTAAAGCATAGAGTAATAGAGAATGGGAAAAGGTTCCTACCTTGAGGGTTCCTGCCTTGAGGGTTCCTGCCTTGATAGTTCCTGCCTAGAGAGAGGTCCTGACAGAGTGCCCAACAAGAGAGGTTCCTGCTGTGACTGGACCATCCCTGCTTTTGGATGGCTCCTACCTTTTTGCACAGCTTTTGATTTTACCCAGTCCCTACCTTTGGACAGTTCTCTCCACTTTTGCGCCCTTCTGTGCAAACTTGCAGGCTTGGCAAGCCCTGGAGTCCTTTGAGAGAGCTGCCAGCGACACCTTGACCAGCCCTCTTGGACCGTATCATCAGCCAACCTCCTGTCTGCCTCCCAAACTGGGAAGATGCTAGTGGTTTGGGCTCTCCCCTGCTGCTGTGAAAGCATCATCATTCCATGATCATCCCACTTGTGGAAGAAGTGCTTGAGACATTTCTGAGTTTGGCAGCTCTACTACTCGCTTCCAGCTTCTGCTATGTGGATCTATATTATTGGATATTGTCTGCAGAATCAGAAGGATGCTCCTGCAGAGGAATCCAGCAAGGAATCACTGTCAAATACCTATCTCACCTCTGTGAGTAAGACCCACTGCTCCCTTAATCTTTTGCTCAGCCTGATTAATAGTGAGTTAAAGCTGTGTTTATAGCTTAGCCTTTTCCATTTCCTGACTTCCTAAATACTTAAATTTATCTACAATATTCTTTTTTGAAGAAATTCCTGATTGAACTGAATCTGTAAATAAACCTAAACTAATTTTTGTATACAGTTTGGGAGCAGGATTCCAGGAAAATAATTACATTTTTTATAGTTCCTTACTCAGCCACATTCCCTGCCTCTGTGACGCTTGCAAACAGTGCTTATAGTTGGAAGAGATATTCTGTACCAGCATGTTTTTGCTAGTGGGCACAACAATGCTTTTAGGAAGATGTTTGGAGCACGTGCAGGAATTGTGAGGCTGGCCTCAGCCTTTGTGTGCCTGGAGGGAAGTAGAAGTGGAAAAGCAAGGCTTAAGGAGCTGTTACTTTTGCTGGTAGGTGACACCATCTATTAGCTGACTTGTTTCTGTGAAAAGTACCTAGATCAGAGGTACCTCACAGCTGTAAACAGCAGCTCCCTGTCCAGACATAGCTCATGCAAAGCCCCAAGATCAGCGGTAGGCATGCTGGTATCTTAGGAACAACAGCTTTTAACGAGAGCTTCAGGGGCTTGAGAATGTGCTGAGGTAAGGGGAACTTTGAGCTACAAACCTTAACCTCTACAGAGAGACTTCTGTGGGAATCATAGAATCATAGGACGGTTTGGGTTGGTAGGGACCTCCAAAGGTCATCTAGTCCAACCTCACTGCAGTCAGCAGGGACATCCTCAACTAGATCAGGTTGCTACAGATTCACAGATTACACTGGGTTGGAAAGGACCTTCAAAGACTGTCTTGTTCAATCCCCCTGCAGTGAGCAAGTACACATCCAACTAGATCAAGCTGCCCAGGGCCACATCAAATCTGACCCTAAATGTCTTCAAGAATGAGGCCTCAACCACATCTGTTGCAATATTTTACCCCTCTCATTGTAAAGAACTTCTTCCTTATATCCAACCTAAATTATCCTGCTCCAGTTTAAAACCATTGCCAGTTGTCCTATCACTCCAAACCCTTCCAAACAGTCCTTCTCCAGCCTTTCTGTAGGTCCTCTTCTGATACTGAAATGTATCTCTAAGGTTTTTCCAGGGTCTTCTCTTTTCCAGGCTTAACAGCCCCAATTCTTTCAGCCTGTCCTTGTAGGAGAGGTGCTCCAGCCCTCTGATCACCTTGGTGGCTCTCTTCTGCACTCACTCCAGTAGGTCTGTGTCTCTTTTGTGTTGGGTGGCCCAGATCTGGACACAGTACTTCAGGTGAGGTCTCACCAGAGCAGAGTGACAGAATCGCCTCTCTTGACCTTCTGGCCATGATTCTTTTCATGCAGCCCATGCTTTTCCAGGTCCCTCTGCCATTCAGTCTTATCAACTGAACCACTCACTTTGGCATCATCTACAAACCTGCTGAGGATGCCTCAATCTCAGTCTTGATATCAGTGATGAAGAAATTGAACAGCACTGGTCCCAGTACAGACCCTTGAGAAACACCACTCATCACCTATCTCCATCTGAACATTGAGCCAGTTACCACTACCTTTTGGATGCCATCATCAAATCAATTCCTTATCCACTGGGCAGTTCACCCCTCAAATCCATCTCTCTCCAGCTTAGAGAGAAGGATATCATAGGGACTGTGTCAAAAGCTTTACAGAAGTCCAGAGAGATGCCATCTTTTGGTCTTCCCTTATCTACTGATACAGTTACACTGTCATAGTCCCATCAATGTGGATGCTCTTGGGCTCTTCTTTCCTGGCTCCCACCTTATTGATTTTAAGCAAAGAATATCTTTTGGAGAACATGACTATAGAAAGCAGAGAGAAAGCAGACACAAAGAAAAATTGTTTGGGAGAAAACTGTTGGAATGCAGAGGCAGATCCACACTATGTATCTTCTGGAGTGATTATCTGGCATCAGAAAACGTGGAAAAGATACAAATGAGTAAAGGCTTATATCCATAGACTGGAGCTTTCTCGACGGGAATCGATGCATTATCCTTAGCACTGTGTGCTGAGCAGAAATCAGTAAGCCAGGAAAACAAGCAGTGTTCTACCATGCTAGCATCTCACACAGAGGAAACAAGTTGCCTCCTCTCAAATCATTCATTATGCTCACATATTAGGAATGATCAGTATTGCCAAATATACTGCGCTATCTCTGTATACATCTGTTGGCTAAAAACTCACAGGCAGACAAAATGAATTTTATGAAAGGCCTATGGACAACCTTCAGACACCATGCTTTTGATTTGTTTGTGTCCCTCTCTTGTGTCCAATCTACAAAAGATGATCATTAATATCTACAACAAGGAGCTAGGGCTTTGTGCTTAATGTGCAGTAACTCAGAGAAATCTGTGTTCTTGTGTGCTATTTGCAGCCGGAAATCATAAATACTTTATTGACTGCTCCTGACTGCTCCTTAGTAACTTCAGGTTTTTTTAATGTGTTACACAACTAAATCCTGGATGCTAGTAGACAACTCTCAGAATCTGAAGCAGGATCTTACTGTGTTCTTTCCATGTCCCACCGATGCTGTGCACCCAGCTAGACAGGCTGAAATGTAGGTGACTCCATTGTCTCCACACACAGGATCCCACACATTAGGGGCACATTTGCAGTCAGAGTTGCACTCAGGAAATACGTTGTTCTCATGGTATGGAATGGGTTTGCTTGGAAGGGAAGTTCAAAAAGGTGTGAGAAATTTTTAATTTGGTGCTGAAGTCAGTGTAGTTCCTTCTGTGTGACAGTGTTGCAGTCCTGAAACCCACCCCATATGCCAGGACATACATTTTCATACATAGAATCATAGAATGGTCTGGGTCGGAAGGGATCTCCAAAGTTCATCTAGTCCAACCACAGAATAACAGAATCTCAGGGGCTGGAAGGGACTTCAAAAGCTCATCCAGTCCAACCTCCCTGCCAGAGCAGGATTTCCTATACCAGATCATATAAGAATGCATTCAGGCAGGTTTTGAATATCTCCAGAAAGGGAATCTCCACAACCCTCCTGGGCAGCTTGTTCCAGTGTTCTGTCACCCTCACAGGGAAAAGTTCCTCCTCATGTTTAAATGAAACTTCCTGTGCCTCAGCTTCCACCCATTGTCCCTTGTTCTGTCATCAGGCAACATCAAGCAGAGCTTGGCTCCATCCTCCTGGCACTCACCCCTTCCATATTTATAAAGATTGATGAGGTCACCTCTCAGTCTCTTCTTCCCCAAGTTAAAGAGCCCCAGCTCCCTCAGTCTCTCCTCATAAGAAAGATGGTCCATTTGCTTAAGCATCTTTGTGGCTCTGCACTGGACACTCTCAAGCAGTTCCATGTCCTTCTTGAACTGGGGGACCAGAACTGAACACAGTACTCCAGATGTGGCCTCAGCAGGGCAGAGCAGAGGGGCAAGAGAACCTCTCTCAACCTACTAGCCACATCTCTTCAGAATGGCATTGCCCCTTCTGGCCATGAGAGCACGTTGCTGGTTCATGGTCAACCTCCTATCCACTAGGACCCCAAATCCTTTGTCCCCCAACCTATACTGATACCTGGGGTTGTTCTGAGACTCTACACTTGTCCTTGCTGAATTTTGTTACATTTCTTCCTGCCCAACCCTCCAGCCTGTCGGAGTCTTGCTGAATGGCAGCACAGCCTTCTGGTGTGGCAGCCAGTCCACCCAGTTTGGTGTCATTAGCAAACTTGCTGACAGTGCACTCTGTGCCCTCATCCAGGTCACTGATGAACATATTGAACAGAGCTGGTCTCAGTACTGACCCCTGTGGGACCCCTTCTGCAGTAAGCAGATCGGTTTGTCCATGAGCCTCTCCAGTATTGATCTGTTTGTTATGCGTCCTACTTGCACTGATATTAAAGTGATTACTGTATTATAAGTAATTTTAAACCAAGTAAAAGTGTTGCCACTGATTTTAGCTGGCAGGTTTCAACAGAAAAGGAAAAGTTCAAAGACTACTCCCTAACTAGAACACACCAGAGCATAGAACTAGCAACAGCTGACACAGTCTCATCAAGTACATCTTTAGCTGTGAGATGAAAATGCACCAATGATATAAACTGCATTTGCTGGTGTCCCAAGTGAAAAGTACACCTCTCTTGAAGACTAGCCTGACTTTTCTGGGAGGATACGGAGAATGCATTATTCCCTTTTGCAGGGTCACATTAGCTGTGGGGTACTCTGAGCAGGTTGGACACAAGGCAGTGACAATGCAAATGCTGCTGTGTTTCTGGGCCCCTTGGACAGCCAGATCCTGATACCCATTCCCTTTACTGGTAACTGAAGAACCTGTAACTTTTAAGCCCTGGTTCTCTCCCGAAAGGAGACAGCATCTTCAGTAGGTGTGAAAATGTCATTTTGATTTACAGCAGGCTGAGGGTCTAGCATGTTGCAGTCTTTCCATCCCTGTGCAGGATATGCTACTGATGTCTTACCTTTTTACTGAATATACTTTGCTAGAAATTTGCTTCTAGCACTGTGGGAAACAGTAACATCACACACACACACACACACACCCCCCCCCCCAGCTAAGCAACCTGTATCAGTAATGATGCAATTTTGGTAAGGTACTTCTAATTAATCTTTAACCAGTGTTGTGCTTTGGCAGGCTTGCCAATCTGCTGATCAACAAAAATATGACAACGACACATGGTAGTGTTCACTTTCACTTAAGCACTGCAAAATGATATTCCTCTTTTAGCCTTAATGTCATACTACATTTTTTTAAACTATTGATGCCATGGAGCAAAAACTTCTTCATTTTATACTCACCCTTCATAGGACACTGTCATTCCTGCTACCACGTGGTTCTCACAGCCAACAAAAAAGTGCAAGAGACTAATGACATAGGCCACAAATGACATAGAAAATGCAAATTTGGTTGCTTCATAGATGCTCATTTTGTACTTTTTCATTATGAGCCCTCCTAGGAAAATGCCAATGCTTACAGGAGGTAAGGATGTCAGTCCTGAAAGAAATTATAGAAGAGGAATGTTAAAATAAAAAAGTCACAATGGGTTTAAGAGCTGAAGTCTATCCTCAATTTGATGCCTGTGTCTACTTTATCTTGTATTATGATGACCCCAAGTGGCTTTGTGCTCAGTCTAGTCTCTGGACTGCATATACTATTTTTGAGGTGTCAGAACCCAATCCCACTGCAAAGCTCTTGTCAGATGTTGCAGCAATTGAAACTCCACCACATTCATTGCATATTTGGAGTGTCACTGACGATATAATTAGAATAAAATATGATAGGTACTTGACCATATAATACAGTTTTATGACATAACAATATAATAACATAATAATATTACACATTATAGTATTATATAATATAGTATGATATAACACAATAATATAACATAATATAATGTAGCATAACATAACATAATCATTTGTTTTGGTCCCATAGGCACCAAACTTGTAATTTGTGTGCTGTCTTTACAAAATTTGAGTTCAGGAGAGACCACCATTTACATCAGCCTCTTCTGCCAGGAATTCTGACCCAGAAAAAACATTCCAGTACTTATCTCCATGCACTACTTATAGCATAAACAGTCATATTGCATAGCATTACTCACCTATTAGAAAGTTAGATTTCGAAGCAGACTGTCCATACTGCTGTTCCATGTACTTTGGTTTGTAAGTCAAGAAACCAATAAAGCTATTGAACTGTAACAGTGAGCAACACAAAAATGTAAAGTATATTCGATTACTCAATACTTTTTTCAGGGAGGTATAGAAATCTGAAAGAAAGGGACATAGAAGTTGGCTTTGAAAGATGCATGGCATAATTACTGGTGAGTAGTCTACAAAACTTAGGGGAAATCTTTCTCTCAGCTGTTCAAAGGCAAGTCATACTGATCTTCATTTGCATGTGAGTATCTGAAAGCAAAATCAGATTCTTAAGAAACACCACAGACTGAAATACAGGAAAATAATTTTAAAACAAGACAGAAGTACAGGTTAAGGCTTGGGTGCTCTAGTGAGATTTGCACAGCAAAGACGTCTTTTATCTTACATCAAATTATCATAGGTTCAAAGCTTAGTAAGAGCTGCTTTCTGAAGATGTCCAGAATCTTCCACTGGGGTCTAAACAAACATAGTAGAATCTGGATAATGATCCAAAGGCATCTCTTCCCACTATCTTTCCACCCCTTTCTTAGACTAAGAACTGCACAAGCAGAGATGGTATCCAAGCCTGCTGTATTTCCCTCAGGTAACAACATGGTTCAGATTCTCCATGATCTGCATGATGATCATATGGCTTTCCATATTGCAAAAGGAGCCTTCTAATATTTTCTTTAGTTCCTGACACAGAAACAATTTCCCATTGTTCAAATTCCTCCAAGCACAAAATTTCAGCAGTAGGTGATGATGCATTACAAGTGATGCACAGAGCTTCATGGTCTTGAGCAAGCCTTTAAAAGACTTTTAGTAATCTTTAGTGGCCCTTCCTTTCCAGGGGACAGCTAACTGCTTTAGGCTGAAGTGCAGGGGAGGCAATTATTTTTTTTTTTTGCCAAACAGTTACATTCCTGGTGTATGTTGTGCTTTCTACGTTTGTACAATATGTGAAACACTTGCCTTTCAGCATTACTGACCACTTCCTTGACTTAAGTTTTGCAGGAGGAAGTCTCTTCCTTGCGCTGCCTGTGCTTTCCAAGAGGCCATGCACAGTTTTGTCATTATTGACTTCCTCTGGCTTTTTCAGACTCTTTGGCAGGAAGCAAAATGGAAGAGCAGCTAGGAAACTGGTTACTCCAGCTATTAAAAACCCAAGCCACCATGCACCCACCCAGCGGGAATCCTGCGGGGTGATAGTAATGCTTCCTGCAATGGAGGGAAACAGACACAAGTTACCTAAATGAAGAAGTTGAACGTTCCCACCCTTTATATGCTGAAATAGCTACATTTCTCAATGCCTGACTTTCAGTACTAATAGAATCATAGTTTGAAGAGACCTTGAAGATAACTCAGTCCAACCCTCAACCCAGCACTGAAGCCTTGACAGTAAACAATGTTGCTAAGCACCAGGTCAACACACTGCTTAAACACCTTCAAGGATGGCAACTCCACCACTGCCCTGGGCAGAACATTGCAATGTTTGAGAACCCTTTCAGTGAAGAAATGTTTCCTAACATCCAGCCTAAACCTCCCCTGGTGCAGCTTGATATCATTTCCACTAGTTCTGTTGCTTGACACCAAGAAGAAGAGGCTGCCCCCTCCTTGCTCCAACCTCCCTTCAGGTACTCGTAGAGAGTGATGAGGTCTCCCCTCAGTCTCTTCCCCTCTAGACTGAGCAACCCCAGCTCCACCAGATGCTCCTCACAGGCTAAGTGTTCCAGGCTCTTCACAAGCCTTGTTGCCTTTCTCTGGACATGCTCCAGCACTTCAATGCCCTTCTTGTAGTCAGGGGCCCAGAAATGAACACAATGCTTGAGATGTGTCCTCCCTAGTGCTGAGTACAGAAGGAAGACCAGTCTAATCTAGTTGATGGACAATCAGACTAAGGAGAGACTTTTCATGCAGTGATAGCATCAGTAATCATATCCTGAATGGTGTTATGTTTCGTCTGCCTTTTCACATCTTATTCTGTCATTTTGTGGCATGCATGGCAGCACATAGGACGCCAAAAAGTGTGGCAGACAGGTCCCAAGCACAGGATCCACTTAGGGTTGCTAAATTCCTACTGAGATTATCTTCTGATAACCTGAATTGTGTTGGTTGCTATTGAGCACACAGATATTCTTTGTGCCATCTGCAAGATTAGCCATGGCCTTAAACTTTGCATTGCAGGAAAGGTCAGAGCAGTTGATTGTACTTTGATTGTTACATGTTGGCATGTTTGGTAGTGGAACACCACTGTAAGACTTTTCATTGCATGACCAGAACTGATTCACTGTCCTCATGTTTAAGTAAACTTAAACATTGGTTTAAGAATGGGCAAAGACAAAGCAGTTCTTTTATCTAGTTACATGATCTTGAAGATCTGAAAACTTCTTGGTAATAAACCATGATCATTTACTGAGGGACTTTTTCCTGGAGAATCCTTCACCTCTCTGTACTGCTTGACTCTCCACCAGTCTGGTCTGGCAAAACAGCATGTTGGGCTGGACAGGAAACACCACCACATAGATGGCTCCTGCATCTTTCAGTGAAAGACTGTATGGTGAAAGATCATAGTCAGCACTTAGGAGAGTGTTCTGCCCACTCTGGCATTTTGCAGATGTGAATACATACATGTGTTCTCTTTTTATCTAAGTAAGCAAGATCTGGCAAGAAGTGTATGATGGACTGCAAACATGACCTGAATTGTCAATAATGTAAAATGCTCAGCTAAAGGAGTAGATAATGCACCAAAACGATAGAATTGATATCTTAGCAGAATCCTTTCACTGAGATCCCAGATTAGCAAAATGTCTGGAGTCTGTGAGTGTTCTTGGTACTAGTTTTTAAAGTTAAACACATATTTTTAACCCTTTAATCCTAAAACACAGTCCTAAAATACAGCTTCGAGTAATATAATAAAATGTCAATAAAGCATATAATAAAATTAATGAAATAAATATTGAAAAATAAATTGTATTAATGTAATTTATGTAATAGAAGTACATGAAATATCTGGAGTGTGTTACAAACAAGTGTTACCTTACTTTCACTTTTCCCCTATTTTGCTTACCTAAATCCACAAATCCAATATCCACGTACAGTCTTGCACATAAAGATCCCAACAGGTAACCAAACATTGGGCCCAACACGGCTATTGTGTGCAAACATGCTGAAAATATAATGAAGAAGATGCTATCACTATCGCATTTTAACCATGGAAAGTTTTCTTCTGCAGAGGATGATCGACCTCTTATACTACAAAACTCTCAGTGAACTTCATGCTGAGCTTACCTACATACACAGGCACATCCTCTTCTCTAGCAAAATCATCAAGATAAGAGATACCCAGTGGTGTTATTGGTGTCTCACCAATTCCACGTAGTATGTTTCCCAGCAAGATATATATCCACATATATGATGATGGTTCCTTTCCACAGCCTGCAGATGAGAGTTGACATCTTTGTGATAGCATAGTTGAATGAGAAAGAGGGATAAATCACAGGTGAGTTTAGTATAGCTTAGTATGCAAGGCATTAAGAGCATTTTCCTTATGGAAGGTTAACAAAAGACCATTAACCTCATCATATCTTTTAATAATTTTTCAATAACATTTCCTTCCAGCTCATTCGTATTTGGTTTATAAAAATAGACACAAGTATTACAGAATCACAAAATTAACTAGGTTGGAAAAAAAACCTTGAGATCAGATCTATCACATAACACCTTCTAATTAACTAAACCATGGCACCAAGTGCCTCATCCAGTCTCCTTTTAAATGCTTCCAATGCCAATCACTCTTTCTGTGAAGAACTTAGAGAATCATAGAATCATAGAATGGTTTAGGTTGGAAGGGACCTCAAGGATCATCCAGCTCCAACCCCCTGCCACAGGCAGGGACATCTCCCACTAGAGCAGGCTGCTCAAGGCCTCATCCAGCCTGGCCTTAAACGCCTCCAGGAAGGAAGCATCCACAACCTCCCTGGGCAACCTGTGCCAGTGTCTTACCACCCTCACTGTAAAGAACTTCCTCCTAACATCCAGTCTAAATCTCCCCTCCTCCAGTTTAAACCCATTACCTCTCGTCCTGACATTACTAGACCTAAATAGTCCCACCCCAGCCTTCCTGTAGGCTCCCTTCAGATACTGGAAAGCCACTATAAGGTCTCCTCGAAGCCTTCTCTTCTCCAGGCTGCAGAGCCCCAACTCTCTCAGCCTGTCCTCATAGCAGAGGTACTCCAGCCCTCCGATCATCCTTGTGGCTCTCCTCTGAACTCGCTCCAGCAGTTCCATGTCTTCCTAACATCCAGCCTAAACCTGCCCTGGTGCAGTTTTAGACTATGTCCTCTTCTGTCACTGGTTGCCTGGTAGAAGAGACTAACCCCCACCTGGCTACAACCTCCTTTCAGGTAGTCATAGAGAGCAATAAGGTCTCCCCTGAGCCTGCTCTTCTCCAGGCTGAGCAACCCTAGCTCCCACCAGAAAAAATGTCCATGTGAAAAATCCAGGTAGATTGATATTGTAATAAAAGTATTACCTGGCATGTAAGACATAACTTTAAGGTGAGAAATTTAAGAAAGTTTCTAGGGCACAGTTTGGCTCTTCCTTCATGTATGCCCCATGCAAACAAAAAAAGTAAATCATCTGTTTTCCATTCAGCAAGCAAAGCTACAGAATTCTGCATTCATTTCCAGTTAACTGTGCATTTTCATGTCCTGTCACGCAATCTCTTCCACCTCCCCAGCTCCAGGTCCTGCGAAACACGGTCTGAGCAGCCCCTTCAGTGTTGGGTTTTGGATCCTTATAATTTGTGTTTGATCAATGTTTCTTTTCCAAAATGGAGTTAGAAATCTAACAGAGCATCTTGTACCAGACAATGATTTACTCTGCTTGCAAGCAAGAATAAAACTAGCCCTTGTATTTTTACTTGCAGTTTCTTACCTGACTGGGATGATTCGAACAAGGTTTCATTTACATCTTGATGTAGGGAACAGGGGGTTGTACTTGAAGGTAGGCTGGCTGAAAGACCTGGTTTTAATGTTGTCTCATAGTTATAACTGAAAACATACAATACTAGGTTTAGAGGCAGTGTTCGCCAGGGAAATACTAGTGAAGTTACAGAGTAACCACTTGATGTCTGTTTCCCTAAAGAGAAAGGTATCTCACACAGTGACCCTGGAGGAGTGAAAAAGATTATTCAAGCATATTTGGGAAAGCTCTAAACCGAAGAACAAATAAAAGAATTGTCTGTCTAGAAGATAAAATATTGTGAACAGGAAATTCTGAAGTGGCTTTTGAAAGTAATTCAGATAAATTTTTTCAGAGGTAAAATTTAGAGTCAAGTCAAAGTGAGCTCAAGCAGAAGGGAGAAGAGGAACCCCTTGACTGTAAGTCCCCTTTTTCTTCTTAAACATGTATCTGGGGGTACTGGGAGAGGAGAGGAATGAGCAGAAGTTGCCCTCAGGTGGTACCTATTTGTCTGATAATTGACACTGACTTTAGAAAGAGCTGTTGTATAGCACATGTTGATAAAGTTAGTGGCTAAAGGGCACTCTTTAGCTGTATTCACAGGTGGCAGAGCAATGCTGCAGGGAGGCAGTTGAATAGCTCAGATACTGGAAGCTCTTTAGCTGTTTTACCATGATCTTTTTCCCAGATATGAGCCCTGCTGAGGTGCAAAGTACAATTAGCTTAAGCAGAACAACATGGTAAAGCACACATTCTGTTTCTGGGAACTGGACTAGCTCTGTTAGACCAAGCAGGCTTATTTTTCAGGTTGAAATAAACAACATTCATCAGGAAAGACAGTGCAGAGTGAAAATTCAGGTGCAGGTTCATGAAAAACTGTAGATGAACAAGATACATAGTTTGGCATAAGCAGTGGAAAACAGGTCTGGTGATAGTACAAGATTCACTATCATGATACTAAGCATTCCTCATAGATAGATAGAGATTTTTCCTTTGTAGAGTAGTATATCTAAAATAACTCTAATGCATTTAAAAGTGCAACAGAAATAAATCTTACTGTCTGTGCTATCATCATACCAAAGCTCTGGCTAGAGTCATTACAGCATATCAGCGACATGCAGTAACTCCCTGAGTTTGGAGAAGATGAATAAAAAATAGTTTAATCAGCCACAGCAAATCTGTTTAACAAGGTATAGCATCTGTAACAGGAAAACATCTGGGACCAGTTCTACCAGCAACAATCCATCTGAAGGCTTTGCATGAAGATGAAAGTCTGCTTTGTGTGAGGAGCAGCTGTTTGCCACAGGAGAGCAAAATGTGTCATTTTACACAAGGCTCTGATTTCCTATTTTAAGGAATCACAGAATTACAGAAGAAGATTTCTTATAATGAGCATCTGTGAGCTGATTTCTTCACCAATTTCACATGAGAATTACCTGTTGCTATAAATAAAGTCCTATTTCAGGTAGACATGTCACTCAATATGAAGTCACAGACATTGTTTAAAACAGCACAAACTTATTCTGGAAATTATATAGGAGGATTTTATATTCCACATAACTTTACTGTGGTTCAAAGTGATTTGACTTTCCTGCCTACATAATGCTGACATCTCTGTTAGCAACCAGTGTTATCACATTTTCAGGTTAGTGCTGACATTCCCAATAAAGTCTTACAGTTTGCCATTCAAGAAGAGTACCTAATTCATTAAAGCAACAACATCAGCACAGTAACATGGTTGAAGAAGTTCAAAGAACAATATATTTTGTTTGAAAGATTTTTGTTGTAAGATTTTCATAGGTGTTTCCTCCTGGAAAAAAACACTCTCATGACTTTGTAAAGTTATTTTCCTCCTTTACTTTTATCTGAGCAAGTCTGATTGAAAACTAAAGTACTGTGATTTCCCTATTTTTTTTCAGAATTGAACTTTTACTTCACAGAAGACATATTTTCACAAACACGTATAATGAACAGTGATGTGCACAGGAAGTGTGATATATTGTATATTGACGTGAGGCTCTGCAGGCCTTTGGAAATCCAAGACTTAATATAACCAAAATTTCACTCAAAAACCAATGCTAAGTCACCCAAATTAACCTTGATTAGTACTTACTATCCCATGAAGAAATGAGGCATTGCTGTTAAAAGACTTCCCAAAGCCATAGTAAAGCATCCAATAGCTATTACTTTGGGTCTGTGAAGTTGAGCTCCAAAGTAGCTTACCAAGGCAATCACCAGCAAGTTACCTGGAAGATAATGGACCAAAATTATTGCAAAATGCTGTGCTTCAGATTTCTCTGAACAGTTTTCTGCATGTTATAGAATATGAATTACCCATCTCAAAGCTCCCATCAACGAAACCAACGGTAGAGGATGTCAAGTCAAACCTCCGTTCAATCTGCGTGATGGAACTCTTCATAATTGTACCAGATAATGCCTTACTCATGTAGCTGAATGACAAAGCAGCAAGAAATGCCTGAGGAGAGAATAAAACAGAACATGGGAGGTAGAGGCAGGGAAACTGGTCAAAGAGGCATTAAGTATGCTTAAAACTGTGTGAAAAAAATATCATTGTGGTACACATTTGTTATTCAAATTGCAATAACATGGTGTGTGTGAATTTTCACATACCCTAATGCTACAGAGCATCAGGGTGTCTGCTCCTGCTCTGGTTTTCCCTGCTGGTGCTTTGTGCTACACTGAGAGCTGCTCCTTTAGGGTTCAGGTTTGCCGTAGCCTGACTAGAAAGCCTCATCTTTCCTGCACTGCTGACCAGAGGCTTTCCAAAGCAGAAATCCTGTAGACTGTGGAATCCCTGCTAGGGACTGGAGACTACTTACCTTACTGACATCCTGAGGTTATATTTATCAAAACCTGAAGCCTAGCATTGGACAGCCAAAATGGTGGGATTTCTAGGTGTGGCAGCAGTGTAAAATTTGACAGGTAACATACCTAATCAGGTATTTAATAGACCTAACTTACCTAATTTACCTATATTATTACTGATTGATACACCAAGTACCTAATTTACTGATACTAATCCAACCTAAAATTAATCTTAGCCCAAAGGATCTTCTGTTTGGGCTATTTATCACTTACTTTAGGTTCTTTCATAAGGAATACAATTAAATCAAACATACAGATATCCATGGCATCAAAATAAAGTCTTTATGCAAGTTTTTATGATATCTCTGTATATGAAAGGTGACACAGACTGACTGAGTTAATCTCTATCTCAGATGATATACTTAACAATATGTGCATCATGGGTACGTTGCTTATTTACATATATCTCATAAGGGAAAGCTTAATATTCTTCATAATTTTATAGTATTTTCCCCCAACAAAGAGTGGCTTTTACAAATAAAGATGGATTTGATAAAAAGGTTGGACTAAGTTTGTTTAAATGTTAGCCAATTCTTTCAACACAGTCTAAAAAAACAAATAGATTTATTGATGACTGAGTAAAGCAGAAGTAAATACAGACTTAGACTTTGCAATACTACCTGTTGTAATGAATGAAGCCAATACTGAAAGTAAAATCTTGAAAACAGCTGTACTTATTCTCTTTGTCTAACAACAAACAGAAAAATCTCACAAGTGTGGGATTTGTCCTGATATATTTTGCATTTCTTGTGCTTGACTAGCAGCAAATGCTGCTCTTACCTTGCATCATCAGTACTCTGAGGCTGAAATCACAAACTGCTGATAATCATAAAAACAAACAAGAATGACTTGTGTATTTTGGATTTGCAATTGCATTCATCAGGTAAACCGCAAAACATTTAATATGAAGGTGAGGGGCAACAACAGTCTGTCTTTATTATCTCCATATTGTGTCTATTAAATCATAATTGCCATAAAGTTAGAGGCAAATCCACAGTTTTGCAGCATTGCTTTCATTCATGATGCCAAAATTAGTCTTATGAGTCTCCCAGAGAGATCAGATTCTATTTCTGCAGTTGCATATGGGTAGTAAATGTGAATCTTCTAAAATAAAATAATATAACAAGCCCATATTATAGCCAAGCTACTTGGGATGCTTGAGAAGCTTGCAATTATGTATTTTTTTCCGCCATTAATCTTTCATTTTACAAACATTTTGTTAATAGACTGCAACTCCAGTGGGCCTATGGAATTTAACCTGGGATTAAGCTGGCTGAAGAAATAGCCAAAATATAAACCCAAACACATCACTGTCAAAAGAAATCTTGTCCTTACAGTACTTGCATCTCAGCTAGAAAGAATAATTACTAAGACTTTAACATAAAACCAAAATTCTCATTATTTTACTTGCTTTGTTTTGTCAATTCTTCTTGTATGCCCTTGAAAGCTTGGATGCTTGTGAGGATCAGTAGCCCTGGATTAGATAAAAGTGCTGGAACACAATTTACTTTACCCTATTTGGCCCTATGAGATTGAATGGTGACAACAACCTCACAACAACAGTGAATCGTCAACATTTTAGAATGTTGCAACTGTGGGTTGTTACCACTCTTCAATGACCAGAAAGAGGATCTACCTATGAGTAACTTGAGAGCAAATGTGTTACATTAGGATTTTTTTTTTTCCTTAGGACAAAACCAAGATCCAACCCTTTCCTGTACCTGCAGTTTGTATGCAGCTAAAGAAAAAACCAGGGGAAACAGGAATGAAGTAACCTGTCAATGAATGACATTTTTTCACATATGACAACAGTAATTTGTGGTGATACTGCTAAGGCACCAAACCTTCAAGCCAGTGCAACAGGAAGTCTTCTTTTTGTCTGGTAGATTTTTGCTTGCTTCGTCATCCAAGAGCTGATCAGGTTCTGTTTCTGGATTTGGGTCATGGACATTGCTGGATTCAGTTTCCACTGTCATGATTGATTTCTTTACTGAGTGACCTGAACCCAAAAGTAAACAAGAGTAAAAAGAAAAGCAAATATGCAAAATTAGAGTTGCTTAAGGGCCTTTCTGATGAAACAGTATTTTCTGTGATGTTGGAACTGCATCTTTTTATTGAAAAAGATTTGGCTTGATGACTTGGGTGGTTCAAGTTGTTTATTTGTATAAATTCTGAAGTATCTTGTTTTGACATCCTTGCCCTGGAGTCCTGTATACCCCAAAATTCCTCTCTCTCTGTCGTTTGAATGGGAGAGGAAAGGTGCGAAAAACCTGTTCCACCCCCAGCCCTGCAGGCGTGAAGGGGGACAACAAAGGGCCCTTCCATCATGAGGGGTGACATGTGCAGATTCCCACGCTGGAACTGGGCTTGTGATTGGTTGTGGTCTTCACGCTTAGGAAGTGGTAACTCGACTCTTTGTCTAGGAAGGGTATAAATATTGGGGTACTTCCCACCTTGGGCTTCCTGCCTTAGAGTCCTCCCCCACCTGGATAGTTCCTGCAGAAGGAGTCCCCTGGCACTGTGAAGGACAAGCTCCTGAGGGACAGGACTGTCCCTGCTTTGGATGGCTTCCCACCTTAAGCACCCTTTGTGCAAGCTAACGAGCCTCGAATGTCCTTTGAAAGAGAGAGCTGACACGCATCTGGACTGCCTTTTCCCTCAGACAGCCTAACTCACCTGGGAGTAACTTTGGCTCAGCCTGGTTAATAGTGGGAATGCTATGTTTAGTAGCTTCGCCTTTCCATTTCTTGACTTCTAAAACAGTCAAATTTATCTATGGTATCTTTGTAAGATCTTCTCAATCAAACTGAATCTGCTAATTAAAACTAACTTAATTTCTGTATATAGTTTTGGGGGCGGGTTTCAGGAAAACAAAATAATTCTGTTTTTATATATATTCCTGACTCAGCCACATTAATTTGCTGCCTCCACAACACTTGTTTTCAAGTAAAATGGTCTTCACGCTCCCCACTGCTCCTCACTTCCCCTATTCCTTTTTTGCAATCTAGAATGACTTTTTATGCAAAAAGGATAATTTCCACAAAAGACCAAGAGACAAAATCTTTGTCCAGAAATAAACTGCAAAGGTTAACAAAGCATCAGTGCTGAAGCACAAGGAGTCCTAGCGAAGCTCTACCTTTACAGGCCATGTGGTTTAGGATTCAACCTTTGTTGAGATCTTTGTAGTAACACTGTAACATCCAACTTAGCCCTTCACACTGGCCTGCGGGAAGCGATTCTTAATGACAAATGATTTTGCCTGGCTGGCCTCCTACAAGGAGATCACATGGTTTTTGTTCTTCAGTAATATTCAGGGTATCGCTAGTCAGCTTCTATTTGCAGAGTGCTGTGTATATCCCCTGATGTGTTAAATCACCTGCAACCCAGCAGTTCTTCAGAACTGCGCCAGTTACCCTGGGAAGAGTAATCCCATACCCATAAAGAACAAATCTTTCCACTTATTTGATATGTACTTTTTCATTGTTTCAAGCCTTGAATCACGATTAAGTTGCACTTGGTTTTATTGCAATGACTACTACAATACTTCACTCCTCAGTTATTAAAACCTATTTCTGATATATAAGTAACAAATAACAAAGAATGTAAGAGAAGGGTATATCTCTATTTGCAAAGTTCATTTAATGAATGAAAACCAAACACTTTTCAGATTTGCAGTTGTGACACACAGGAAGTGTAAAAGTATTTAAACAAACAGCCTCAAGTCAGAACTTAGAGGTCATAGCTCACAGGAACTGATTTATTTCACCTTTCACTGTAGTCCTCTCATTTGAGAAAGAAGTGAAAAGGGTCTGGGGAAAATCATACAAACAGAGCTTCACCACACTTGAGTGGAGCTGAAAAATTCTGGAGGAACTTTTCCAGTGCTGGAAAGAGTCCATCTGCAATTGCAAATTGGTCTACTATTGGCCATACGGCAGAGTAACGCTTGTCAGAGCACTGAAAAGGTAGGCATTGCTCTAATGCGTGATGGTGAAGCACATTTGTCTTCATTCACATCTAAGAGCATTAATACCTGACAACTTTCAAGGCAAACGTACAAAGAGAGATCTGAACAATGTAAGAGTTTTGTGGTTTTAATTTCATGAGTTTGTCCTTAGGTACTATTATTCTCATGAACAACTCTTTTGCTTTCCCACTGCTCATACCTACTCCCCACATTCCTCACTCCTGCAAGTACCTCTCCTTTGGTGACTGTGCTGTAAGTCTGGGTCAGAACACACACTTAGACAACAGAAAGCTTTTCCTTCCATTTGGCTCCTCAGACAGAAAGGAACAAGAAGTAGAAAAAAGGATTTCCTCAAGACTGCACAACTACTAACAGAAATGCTTATGAAATGATTGTTAGTACTCAAGGTAGTACCCAAATACTTCTGAGCATCTGATCCTCTGAAATTTGTCTGTTCCTGTGCAATTTCAAGATATTAGCTTCTCCCAATTAGGATACATTAATAACTACAATACTTTGCTGGAGTAACATGCTATTATTGCAGTTCACAGGACTAAAGAAGTGTCTTTTCCCAGAAGGTACAACATGACTTTGAACTGTAAGGAAAGAATGAGTGAAGACAGAAAAACATGAAGACAAGAATAAGAGGAAAAGCTGAGAAAAGAATTGCAGTAAGGTATCCCTACATGTAACTGAAGAAATTGAGATATTATCAGGCTATACCAGTAAATGTTTCAAAGACTGTGAAGGCACAGGAAGGGAGGACAGTCAGTCTGAAAGTGTGAGCATCTTAAGCAGTTAGAGCTGAAGAGTAAAAAGGGGGTTAGGGTATCAGATAAGACAGATGATTAAAAAAGAGAAGAAAAATCAAGTAAAATTAATTTTCTGAGTGGCAAAAGCTTTTTGATGAACACAGAAAAGTGTGAAGGCAGCCATACAGTGGTAGTTAGTTGGGTCAGCACTATCAGTACTGAGCTCCTCCTGTGATCCAAGGGAAGGACTTTCAGGCAAAACCAAGGATAACCAGCTTAGTGTGGAATGGCACATCTTACCACTGCTTTGCAAAGGTGCTACCTGTGCATATAATTATCTAATGGGCAGGTGTCAAGATCATGGGGCCAGTCTCTTTGATCATGCTTGAACACTGGAATAGACTGTCCAGAGAGGTTGTGGAGTCTCCTCTGGAGATTTTCAAAGGCTGTCTGGTTGCATTCCAGTGCAATCTGCTCAAGACGAAGCTTCTTTAGCAGGGAGGATTGGACTTGATGATCTCTAAAGGTCTCTTTCAAGCTCTACCGCTCTGTGACTTTATGACACCGAAAATAGTGGCTCACTTGCTGGAAAAGATTGTAATAGAGGGGAGCGAAAAGCTGATGCAATGTGTGCTGGAGAAATGTGAGAGTTAAGTCATGTGCAAGAATCAGCAGTTGCTGGCAGCATCTCATCTCATCCTCAGTCACCTCTGACCTACATGGAAATCTGCTGGAAACAGGAGCAAGCAGGCCTGGGAAAATGCCATACACAAGAAGATTAGAAAGAAAGCTAAAAGGTCGGTTCACAGCTGATGTTGGCATACACTAGCTGTTGAGCTTACAGTTTCATGTATTGAGGAAGTTGCTATTTTAGATTTATTTCATTGTTTTGTGGGTTTTTTTTCCCCCCATGTTTAATTAACTAAGAGCCTAGTTATATGTAAAGTAAAAAAATGGAGCCTTATGCACCAAATGTGTTCATCCTGTTACATGACTTCTCTAAAACAATTAACATTCTGCCTATGCAAACTATTCTGTTCTACTAATGGTAGAGGTAGTTTCATTTACAGAAGAACAAGATCAGTCAATTAATATATTGGTATTGTTTAGTTAGTTAAACAGCTTGGATAAAGGATCACTTGCTTCATGAAAGAAGAAAACAATCCTCTTCCCAAAAACAAACATAAGGGGAAAATACCTCACCTTCCAAAACTCACCAAGCCATACCATGGGAATGAAAGTAACACTCTTCCAGTTTGCTTTTGCATCATACCTTGGGAGCTTTCTTACAGTTGTTTAGTCCTGTGCTAAGTACAGTCACTTCTGAGAAATGCTTTGGGTGGGAGAAGATCAAGGAGCCTAACTAATAATCAGTGTGTGTCATTTGTGTTCATGGGAGCCAATGGCTTGCACAGCATTGTGGTAGACACTGGCACCTTTCAAGAGTACGCCAGACAGCTACACCAGAGCACAAAAGACAGCTGCAGACTTGCTCAGTGCTTCAGAGTGTATGGCTTTATAGGGGGCATGGCCTAGCTATTCCTGTGAGGTAGATCTATTCCTCAATGAACATTAAAAAAATTTAATTCCAGTTTGGTTTCCTACCCTGTAATTATAGGCAAAATAAAATGAGTGCCAACTTACATAGCACAAATAACAAGTGTTTTGTGCACAAAGGTCAAGACAATAATAGTAGACACTGTCAGTCCTTGGGCTGTATCTCACCATGGTTGTACCCTCACAGGCTGTATCACTATCATATCACAAAGCAAGAGCCAGATTTCACCGAGTAGTTTGTGGAACTGTATTGATTTACACTAATTGCAGTGCTAATCAAACTGTCTTACTGTTTTTTAAATACATGAAGAAATCACAATAAGACTGTTTAGACTAATGTACTATTTTTTAAATTAATATCACAGTGTCATGCAAGTCTAGGTGCTGTTTTCTCATGATGCTTATTGTTCATACAAATATATGATGCCGCCATTAAAGCTCTGTGATTTAAAGAAGAATACTACCAGTGTTCTGGTCATAGGAAATTCAACTGCTGTTACACAGGTAATGTTCATTATCTGCAAACAGGAAATACCATTATTTTAAGGTTAAGGAAAAAAAAAATCCTAAAGAGGTTCCTACCTAGGTTCTGTATCAACAACAGCAGTTATCCTCAAAAGTCAGAGTATCCTCTTCTTAAGCAAGTCTGTGCTGGTACCTGGTGTAATAATCATTAGCTTCTAACTCAAACTATGGCTTAAGCAGTTTTAATCTTGTCTCCTCCCAGTTCTGCCCTCTAGGGCAGAAGGTCCTAAAGTACATTTATCCACGGTAGTCAAAAATTAAGCAGAAAATATGCAAGTGTGTTTCTTCTGTACACTCTTGTGAAACACCCTTTCCCCCAAGATTGTCAAGATTGTAACAGGCCCTTGCATTCTAAAGTGGGGTGTCTCAGCTTCAGAAGTGTTTCTAGTTATTTATAGCTAAAATGTATTTTGACATGAAGCTTTATTTTCATACAGCTGAAGTCCATTTAGCTAAGACATGCTGAAGCTAGCCAAGGACTTGCAGGAAGAGAAAATATACTTTACTAAGAAATTAAATATATTATTAACATACTGTGTGTTCAAGAAACATTTGTGCTTCAGAGATTATTCAGATTTACAGGACAGTGCTATCAACAGCACAGGCAAATCCAATGTGAATGTATGTACTTTGCGAATGTGTGTACTTTGGAGCAGCCCTTTACCTACTTACAGCTGTGGAACAAGGAAACCTGAACTGGTTTCCTGGGAAGTACTTATTTGATTGTGCTCTTGCTGTGGATTATGCCTGATCCCACGAGTAGTTGTAGTCAAAAGAGAAGTCATTCTTAAAGCATGTGAGCTATGGCTACTGCTTGCCTAGATGTAACATCAAAATGTGCCCATTCCTTGTAGTGTGTGCACCACTCACTGCCATGACCACTAGCACACCCATTATTTTATTTGCTATGAACAGTTGCAGCAAACTTGATAACACTGACCTTTGGATAATCCTAATTAAATTTTACCTTCAACACTATTATCAACCATACCAGCCACTGCTCATGGATTTTCTGACTCTCAAACAGACAGTTCCCTTCAGCTTCCTAGAACAAGAGCTATGTGTCAGGGCAATTCAACTGCAAGTATTAGTAAAATTATAAAATAGGTTTTCAGGAGGAATCCAGATTACAAATCCAATCTGTGAACTCAAAAGTACCTTTGCTAAAAGGCTAAGCCCTGTGTTTAAATTGTAAGAACTGCATTCTCTCCCACTCCATCCACTTCTAAGTCTGATAAAAAAGATTAGCCATCTGATACATGTGGATCTTCTAATTTCTACTCATGATCACATTATATTCTGGTTTTGAACCAACAGTTTCCTTTAGCTGCAAAAGCTCCTTCTCTCAGTCTGATACATGGGACTCAACCTTTATCATAAATAAAAATCATAGCATCATAGAATCAACCAGGTTGGAAGAGACCTCCAAGATCATCCAGTCCAACCTATCACCCAGCCCTATTCAGTCAACTAGACCATGGCACTAAGTGCCTCATCCGGGCTTTGCTTGAACACCTCCAGAGATGGCGACTCCACCACCTCTCTGGGCAGCCCATTCCAATGCCATTCACTCTCTCTGGGAAGAACTTCCTCCTAACATCCAGCCTAGACCTGCCCTGGCACAACTTAAGACTATGTCCCCTTGTTCTGTTGAGGGTTGCCTGGCAGAAGAGACCAACCCCCAGCTGGCTACAGCCTCCCTTCAGGTAGTTGTAGACAGCAATGAGCTCACCCCTCAGCCTCCTCTTCTCCGGGATAAACACCCCCAGCTCCCTCAGCCCCTCCTCATAGGGTTTGTGTTCCAGGCCGCTCACCAGCTTTGTTGCCCTTCTCTGGACACGTTCCAGCATCTCAACATCTCTCTTGAATTGAGGGGCCCAGAACTGGACACAAGACTCAAGGTGTGGCCTGACCAGTGCTGAGTACAGGGGAAGAATAACCTCCTATGTCTTGCTGGCCACACTGTTTCTGATACAGCTCATACCTTGGAGCAGAAATATTTATTTGTCATCAGCTGCGTAACTTCCTATTTAACTCTTACTTGGCCATTCTTCTTTTTATCTCTGTAGTATCCACTCTGTTCTTCTTAACTGATCCATCTGAATTCATGCCTTTACTTTTATTTCAAAATTAAAGCTGAAATGTCACACATAATATGCTTAGAAACCTAATAGCAGTAACGAAACCTGTAAGAGACAGACTGGTGCCTGGCTGAGAAACCTTAAATAGATGTGTCTTAGCTGTTGACCTCAGCGAAGTTTGCTGAAAGCAATTTTAGAGAAAAGCTTAGAGAAAATCTTAGAACCACAGCACAGTTTAGACTGGAAGGAAGCTCTGGAGCTCACCTGGGCCAAACCTCTGCACTAAAAGCAAAACTAACTTGAAAGTTTGTTAGTCTTGCTCAGGTCCCATCAAGAGGAGTTTTAGATGGACATCTCTAAGGAAGAAGACTCCACAGCCCTTCTTAGCACCTGGTCCAGTGTCTGACCACTCTCACTGTAAGTATAATTGGAATCTCCTTTTCTGCAAGTTGTGTCTATTGTCTCTCATATTTTTGCTGTGTATCACCTGTGCACAGGTGTTCTGGAGGGCCCATAGGCCCAAAAATAGGCTTATTCATGCCTTGCTCTGCCTGGACATGTTTTTCTGCCCAAACCAGAGGTAAACACATAACGAGCACAAAGGAGCAAAACAAACCTGGTGCCACAAAATCTGGCCTGCCCAGGATGCCTGATTGTGTAAACATGGTTGTATAAGCCCGAGTGTTTAGCTTGTGCCTGCCTAGTGTAAGGCCTGTGTGATTCCCATATTTGGAAGGTCCAGGCCTGGCTTTTGCCTATTATGGTAAGGTTTGGCCGACTGCCAACCTGATTGGTCATTGTAGTGTCCAAAGGGCCATTAATCTCAGCCCACATTTGATAAACAGAGGCACACAGGTAAACAGTGTGCTCACGCTCACTTGCTTGTTCAGGCTCCATTGCTCAGGCTCCCTTGCTCTCTTGCTTAGACTCACCAGCACTGTTTATGCCTGCCTGCATGCCCACCTGCAGTGCACCTGCCTTTATGGAGCTCAGTCTCCCAGCCAGCTGTGCACACCTGCACCTCGCTATGGTGAGTTACCAGGATTAGATCTTGTATTGCCTGCCTTTACCTATGAAACTCAGACTCCTGTGCAGCTGTGCATCCTATTGCATGCCCACTACCTTATCACTGCCTGGTAAGCACCACTGCCGCTGAGTTACCAGGAAGCAGACCCCACTTGTCTGTATGCAATCGGCCTGCTAGCCAGCATGAGACCATGCTCAGACTGCACGGCATCGTACTCCTTCTGCACGTGAGGTCCTGCCTACGAACCCCCAGACAAAGCATCTAGTAGAAGCCAGGAGACAAGGGCAGAGATTGCATCCTTCAGCAGGAGAACAAGGTCAGAGACTGTCCTTTCTCCAGAAGCTGGGAAGATTCTCCTTTCCCCTGAAGCTGGGAGGATTCCAGCCTCAAAGTCCACAGTCAGAGCCCCTAAAGATTTGGACACTTGTAATAGGCTGTGACATAGCCCCAGAGGGTGATTGATAATTAATCAAGAATTTGTAAGTAAATGCTTCAATGCCTCTGTAATTTCTATTGCCCCCTGCCATAGAGCAGAAAGAGCTTTCAGCCCACCCTGCTGGGCAAGCAGCATATCGACCCCTAGCAGTATTTGCCGCAGGGAAACTCCTCTCTCTGTTTATAGTTTGAATGTGTGCTAGTTATTAACAAGTTACTGTTGATATTATTCCTAGAATATCTTTCATAACAAGTATTAAATTCAGTGGTTGGGTGTGGCAAGAGTTCGGAATATTGAAGTTAATAAATGATATATTTTCATAGAATATTATCCCACACCAATTAATTTCTCCCCTCTGCCACAATTGGCATAGGCGGCAGAATACCCCTTCATGACAACAGGGAGGAGTCTGGCACTGTCTTCTGTATAAGCACCCACTAGATAGCTCAAGAAAGCAATAAGACCTATCATTTGCTCAGCCTCATTCAGTTTATCAGTGTCTGACTAGTTCTAGAGAGCATCAAACCAGACATTCAAATGCAGTCTGACTACTAGGGAGGGAAAGAACCACTTTTCAGATTTTCGGGTCTTTAGTAACTGTAGCGTAACATGTGGTTTGGCCTGTAGGCTCAAATTTGTACTACCACCTCAGGCTTAAGTCATCATCCACCAGCACCCAAAAGTCCTTTTATGCAAAGCTGTGATCTGTTTGGCTGACTGCCCTGAGGTATTCTGTGGACAAGTTCATTGTATTTCAGGTGCCCTGCTTTGCATTTTCCTCTGCTCAATTTCATGAACTTTATGTGAGACCATTTCCTCATCCTCCTCAAATGTCGTCTGCCATTCTGCCTCCAGCACATCAGCTGCCTCAGTTTGGTTTTATACATAGATTTACTGAGAGAACTTTGAGTCTTATTCACCAAACCCTTTATGAAGTTGTTGAACATTATCATCCCTAATATTGACTGATGAGGAACATCACTATTAACCAGCCACCACCTGCTGGGCTTTGAACTACTGATCACAATTTCAGATCTTCTAGTTTTCTACCCATTTTAGACTATATCTCACATATTTGTCTACCAAGATAACACTGGAGACTGTGAAAGGTCTTGCTAAAGCCCCAGTACTGCTCTGCACTTTTTCACAAAACCAGTAATCCCATTGTAGAATGCAACCAACTTAGTCAAGCCACTATTTGCCCTGGATAAGTCCATGCCAGATATTCCCAGTCACCAGTCCATCATGTGCCTAATAATGACTTCAATGATAACTTGTTCCATAATTTTCCATAAACCTCTTCTGGCATTTTATTGATTCCTTTTATTTGCACGTATTTTGCGCAGAACTGTTTTTAGTTTTCCATGACTAAGTGATCAATAACATGGGCAGGTGTGGCTTAATTCCTTGCTGCAGAGGAAATAACCCATGGTGTGACATTATTACTTTGTTCATCAGATGTAAGTTTGGCCTAATAAAAACCGACACTGCTGCCCCCTGCAATTTGTCTACATTAACTACATGCAAGAGGTCAAAATGTATGATCCTACAACAGATGTGGGCCTCTTCTTTACAGAAGTGGAAATTCTTCGTGTCCTGTTGTGGCATAAAAGCATCAAGCATCTACTTCCAGCAGGTTTCTTGTACTGTGATTGACATTTTCTAGTCACAGAAGAGGCATCTTGGCTTTCTCTTGTCTATCACTCTGGCATATACTACTTCTGCTAATTGTGTGGTTGGTGCTGTTCCACCAGGGTCACAAAGCCACAAGCACCCTTGTCCTCACTCTTCTTCAGAGGTGTGTCACAGCTCCACTATTGTGCTCTGACTATGTGAAGAAGAATCTGACTTCTTGTCAGATTTGGTGTGTTTGTTTTGTTGTTTTGTTTTTGGTTTGGGTTTTTTGGTTTTTTTTGACAAAGCTTTTAATTTCTAAAATTTTATTTTTAGGTTGTCCTCAGATATATTAGCAGAAACAGGCAAGGGGTGGGTATTTTTGCCCTTAGATCCTAAAAATATGAAAAGGCATGGAGCTAAATGTACTCTGTAATTCAGAAATAGTAAAACCTCTAGAAAAAGTGCTACTTCCTTTTTCATATATTAAAAGAGGAAATGGTAATCCTTAGACTTCCTCATTGTAGCACATGAATGTACAGCAGTGAATATAGTATTATATATACACCATTAATTTATAATATTGCAGGAGCTAAAATATTGTTTATACTTTGCTGTCTGTATGGCTGACAAGAATTTTTCTATGTTCAGACTATTACTGTCCAACTCTTGAAGCATTCAAAGTTGACTTCTCAAACCAAGACCAAAAGTACCAGAACGGGAAAATGTGAAACTACTGAAGTTAAATCAAAGTCTGTGATCTCACACCTGAAAAAAGACATAGCTCATTCAAAGGTTTATGACAGTAAATAAGTAAATAACCTGTCAATAAGAACATTGAGATATCAATATTTGCTGATTACTTCTGAGACTAAAAGCAATCCTTACAGAAGCAACACAAGGAGTCACTTTTACCTCAGGAGCTGGTTGCAGACTCCTCTAGGCAGAGGGTGGCAGCAGACTTTCACCAGAAGTGGCTGCCAAGGCATCAATTTGCAGGGCCTGAGGCAGCAGTAGCAGGGAGTAGCCAGTCAGGCAGACACAACTGCATCAGACAGCTTTGACTGAGCCCTTTTAATCTTCAGAACACTAATCACTAAATAAAGAAAATCAATTCATTTTAAAATTTAACTTCTACTTAGCAAGCTGACTAAAAGGGGTGGTGTGCAGCTAAGCAAATATTAAGCTACTACAGGAATAGTGAGAACGTGCCAAACATTTGCAATAATGGAAAAAAGGTTGATGAGTGGATCTAGCTTCAGCTTGTTGCTATAGAGCAAAAAGAAAGAAAATCATGCTGACAAGCTGGTTTGGTGTCTTCACCATCTTAGCTACTGCCTGGGACTTGCTCCTTGCTCCTGTTCCTTCCTTTTGCCTTTCATAAGGACACGTTGGCAAGTTTGTCATTGATTTCCATCATGTATCTATCTGGTGAAAAGTAAACCAGGATATGTTGTTCTAATGGTATCTCTTTATTTTCTATTTAAAATACAAAGGATAGTCTTTTGTGGTAGTCACACAGCTTCTCTTTGCACTCATCTTTAACTAGCAGCCTGTTTTGAGTTTGTTATTACAGGTGCAGAATCGAAGGTGTGCAGGTCATTGGCAGGTGAGAGTATTTATGTTTTTTTTAGGACCTAGTCTAGATGTGTGCTGCACAACAGTAACGAAAAATATGCATGCAAGCAAAACCTCCATCAGGTTTGCATGATTTGGGCTATTATATCCCAAATGTAGGATCTAAGACCTGAAAGAAATATGGTTCAGGTGAATGAATATCTGGTATTATACACAACTTCACTGAGCTGTTCATGCCTAGTTACATTAGAGCAGATGTTTTACCAGAATGATCAAATTTTAATTTGAAGACTATACATGACAGAAAAATCTGTAACATCCCAAAGACTGTTGTTGCAGCCTTGTTTCTACTGCATTTTGTCCTATACTTCCAAGCTTACATTAAACTTACCTTTGTAGAATTAAATAGGTTGTTGATGACTACATAACAGTGCCACACCTTCTTCTTCTTTTCTTTTTTATTTTTTTTTAAATCAGTCCATATTTTCAGCATCTTCCTCTAGAAGTGCCAACATCACAGGATCAAAGAGAGGGTTATGGTTACCATCATGTGCAACAACCTTTGAAAATTATGCTGCTCAACACCATGACAGAAAATATTTTGACCTGGTCACCATCAAGCTGTGAGAATGTGCTCCAATCACCCTACACTAAATCCTTTTCCTTTTTACTCTCTTCAAAATTTAATGAATTGTATTAATGTGCGGTGAATTGTTAGTTAACCAACCTTCTGATGATATTAACCACTTGTTGCTTAAGTAAGGTGATTTTAATGAGCACTCTAAATCACTGCAAAAGAGCCCCATCTTTAAATTGCTGTCATAATTTTTACAGCAACTATGGACTTTCTTCCGGAGATCGATTAGCACTAGATAATAACTAGCTTGTGCTATACTTGCTTAGCAAGAACTATTATCCCTCTAGTGCAGAGGTCCTCAAACTTACTAAATAGGGGGCCAGTTCACTGTCCCTCAGTCACTATTGGGGGCTCGACTATAGTTTGTCAGGGGCTGGACTATAGTTTGGTTCCAACCCAGTAGTGTCGGGGGCCGGACTATAGTTTGGTTCTAGCCCAGTCCTGGTGAGTGCTTGGGGGCTGTGGAAGCCGGCAAGCAGATTAAGTGGCAGGAAGAGGCTGCTTGGTTCCCCCCCCCAACCCCGGTGGTGGTGGGTGGTTCTGTAAATACCAGAGGGTTGGATTGAGGACTCTGGGGGGGCTGCATCTGGCCCGTGAGCCATAGTTTGAGGACCCCTGTTCTAGCACAGAGGCTCTTGCTGGTAGGGTATACTCTACAAGTTCACAGGATCACAGGATGTTGGGAGTTGGAAGGGACCTCCATAGACCATCGTGTCCAACCCTTCTGCCAGAGCAGGACCATAGAATTTAGTGCAGATCACAAAGGAACACATCCAGACAAGGCTTGAAAGTCTCCAGAAAGGGACACTCCACAACCTCTCTGGGCAGCCTGTACCAGTGTTATGACCCATACAGTAAACAAGTTCTTGCCCATGTTGAGGTGGAACTTAGTGTGCTGTAATTTATACCCATTCCCCCTTGTCCTATCACAGGGCACAACATCAAATATGGAATGAAGTGCAGATATTTCTCCTTTTCTTTACTCCATTTTGTACTGAAGTTTTCCCTTCCTTTCACTGGACCTGACAGCTTATTGCTAGGAATAGTATCCTCCCTAGAAGGCTATGGAAGGTTCCAAGCATCTGGCTTACTCCTGGATGCTGGTGGATTCTGGCATTTGTTTAGATGATGTACTATGAATGAGACCTGAGACCAGAACATCAGTCTTTGTAGTTCACCCTAGCCAGAATGCTTCAGTTAGTCTCCTATTCACAGACCTTCTAATTATTTTAATTTCATTTGTTTAATTCAATACAGGACAAAGTGAACAACCATAGCTATCCAGTACCTCACTGCATGTAGCCTCTGACACTTACCCCTGAGACAGGGACCACGTTTCCCATATTCTGGGCCACTTCCTAAACACTTACCAGTGTGGCAGATAGTGGGTGGCATTAGTCCTTCCTCTGGCAGCTTGTGCTAGTTTGAAGCTAGCTAGAATGTTTTGGTGAGAAGAACTAGATTACACGCTGTGAAAAGGAAAACAGAATGATGCCTACCTCACTCATAGGCTTGCTGAGGGATACAAGAACAAGAATCCGAACATAGATAACTCACTTCTGCTGGGGAACTGGCTGAGCTGCTTTTTCTCTATACCCTCTCTGCCACTCTGATTAATCCACTTTGCTTCCTAACCTCCTGGCCAAACCTCCATTCTTCCTTGGGGTTGGCATATGGTTGAGAGGGGTAGGGGGAAAGGTGAAGGGGCGGTTGGGAGCCCCTCCTGGGGACTCAGGTTTCTGGGAGGGGAGTTGTGTTTCTGTATTACATTTTACTTTGCACAATTCTGTATCTAACTGTATATACTGTAAATGTCTGCTTGTATATTGTGCTAGCTGTAAATAATAAGCTTTGCTCAATTTCTAGAGAAGGCTGAGTCTAGTCTGGGTGATTTCCAAAGTGTGGGGGAGGAGGTAACACCCAAACCATCACACAGCTGCATTTTCTCAAGTGACAGATTTCAGTCTTTACCTTCTGCAGATATTTGATGCTAAGAAATGTTATTCTTGATATTCCTATTGAATGGATTAGGTAGTTCTCTATGGTACACTGAAACATTTATCTCTGCTAAAGCTCAGTCTCACACATCTGTTCTTTCTCATGCATCCTGCAGGAGAGGCTCCACATCTGCCTCTGACCTGTGAGCATGCAGTCACTAACAAAGTGCAGCTGATGTGATATGAGATTATTTTGCCAGTACTACAATGAAAAGTGAGGCCTACCTTTAATTATGGCTTTAATATTCTAGTTGCTGTGAAAGATACCATCTGTAGTGGTGTTGCCACTCTCTTTTTCAGTGAAAAGCGTTCTTGAGATTTTGTTCCATGTTAAACAGCTCTCCATAGAACTCCCCACCCTAAACGTATTTAATACTAACCATTTTCAAACTGCAGAATTTGTATTTAAAGGGTTATTATGATACATGTCTTAGTTTTGGTGAGCATTTATAACAAATGATCTCAGAGGTCTCTTCCAACCTGGTTGATTCTATGATTCTAAATGCAAAGGAAAAGCCCCAAATCACCTGGTCTTTGAATTAATTTTATTGTTTCCAAGCTTGCTTGTCATAGCCTTTTCAAAAAGAAATCATATATAACTTGTGTAATGGTATTAACATATTGCACAAAATGTGTGGAATTATTATAGTATACTGAGTGCTAGTAAGTAGCAAGAAACTGATGTAAAGGTAAGGAAGCTCTATTTTTATTCTATTTTTCTTTGGTCTCTAACTGCAATAACTTCTGTTGCTGTTATTGCGTTGCTGTCATAGAGCTACTTGAAAAAGATTCCCTAACCATGTCATTTCATTTCCTAAGTGTTATGGGTTGAATTCATAAGATGCTCTTTCAGCAAACCACTGTCCTCCTATCCTGTGCTGCACTGCTTGCAAGGCAAACTATGTGCAAAAGATCCCTGGAACTTCCAGATGGCCAAGTCAGGTTTTGTGCTCCAGATCCTCTTGGTGGACAGAGCTGTGCAGCAGACTCGCAGACTCCACACTACCTCTAACATACAGTAGGAAGCTGCAGGGCTGCAGTGACAGCAGTTTGATGAGGAGGGATGTAACTGAGGGGCAGCCATAAAACAGGCTTCTTAGTGTTGAAGTAAGCTGCACCTCTCCAACCATGACAAACCCTCTAACTTGAGTGGCACCAACTTGGTAGGACATATGGTGAGCAGTGTTTTCAGAGCTGTACCTGTGCTAAAATGATTGTCTTTGCTGTTTACAGTGAAAATTACACGAAGGTGGATGTTTTCAGGGCGGATACTAAAATATCTCTTCAATGATGATAGATTTTTTTGCCTAAAGCACCACTCACTGGGTAAAGTTATGGTGAGATCTCAGATTTCCTAAAGTCTAGCCTGCTTTTCTGGCCAGTAAGTTATCTGAATTAAAAGATGTTGAGGTACTGGAATGTGCCCAGAGAAGCACAACGAAGCTGGTGAGGGGCCTGGAGCACAGGCCCTGTGAGGAGAGACTGAGGGATCTGGGGTTGTTCTGCCTGGAGAAGAGGAGGCTCAGGGCAGACTTCATTACTGTCTACAACTGCCTGAAAGGTGGTTGTAGTCAAGTGGGGGTTGGTCTCTTCTCCCAGGCAACCAGCAACAGAATGAGGAGACACAGTCTCAAATTGTGCCAGAGGAGGTATAGGCTGGATATTAGTAGGAAGTTCTTCCCAGAGAAAGTGATTTGCCATTGGAATGAGCTGCCCAGAGAGGTGATGGAGTCACCATCTATGGAGGTGCTCAAGAAAAGACTGGATGAGGCACTTAGTACCATGGTCTGATTGGTTGTATAGAGCTGGGTGATAGATTGGACTGGGTGATCTTGGACGCCTCTTCCAACCTGGTTGATTCTATGATTCTATGACAAAATTGTATTTCCTGCCCTTTTTCCCACAAGTGCCTCTCTCCCCATTGGTTGAGAGGGTCTCAACATGTGAAGATCTTTTCTGGAGAACTCAAAGGACAACAACACTGAGGAAAATGGACACTGTGCCAAACATCAAAGTCAGTCTCAGATACACATACCTGAGAGAGAGATCACAGAATCACGGAATGTCAGGGGCTAGAAGGGACCTCAAAAGCTCATCCAGTCCAACCCCCCTGTCAGAGCAGGATCATCTAGACCAGATCACACAGGAATGTATCCTGGCAGGTCTTGATATCCCCAGAGAGGGAGACTCCACAACTCCCCTGGGCAGCCTGTTTCAGTGTTCTGTCACCCTCACAGGGAAAAAGATCCTCCTCAGGTTAACATGGAACTTCCCATGCCTCAACTTCCACCCATTGCCCCCTTGTCCTGTCATTGGGCCTCATTGAGAAGCACCTGGCTCCATCCTCCTGGCTCTCACCCTTT
>WAAF01007730.1:324434-355491 GCA_013400475.1 Tricholaema leucomelas | reverse complement strand
AGACTGAGAGGGGATTTAATAAATGTTAATAGATATCTGAGGGCTGCCAGGAGCAGGAGGACAGGCTCTGCTCACTGCTCCCTGGGATAGGACAAGGAGCAATGGGTGTAAGTTGCAGCAAAAGAGGTTCTGCCTCAACACAAGGGGGAACTTCTTGACTGGAAGGGTCCCAGAGCACTGGCACAGGCTCCCCAGGTAGATCCTGGAGTCTCCTTCTCTGGAGTCTTTCCAGGCCTGTCTGGATGTGTTCCTCTGTGCTCTGTGTTAGATAGGATTGTCCTGCTCTGGCAGGGGGGTTGGACTGGATGATCTCCTTGGGTTCTTTCCAACTCCTAACATCCTGTGATCCTGTGACATGGAGCTGCTGGAGAGGGTCCAGAGGAGGCCACAAAGATGATCAGAGGGCTGGAGAACCTCCTCTGTTGGGGCTGCTCAGCCTGAAGAAGAGAAGACTCCAGGGAGACCTTAGAGCAGCTTTCCAGTGCCTAAAGGGGGCTACAGGAGAGCTGGGGAGACTTATAGTAACCTGTCTGTAGGGACAGGATGAGGAGCAATGGCTTTGAGCTGGAGGAGGGCAGATGTAGACTCGGGATTAGGAAGAAATTCTTTCCAGTGAGGATGGGGAGCCACTGGAACAGGTTGCCCAAATAGGTGATGGATGCCCTCTCCCTGGAGACACTGAAGGTCAGGTTGGATGTTAGCAGCATGGTCCAGTGGAAAGCATCCATGGCAGGGGCTTGGAATGTGGTATCTTTAAGGTCCCTTCAACCCAAACCATTCTCTGACTCCATGCTTTTTGCCACTTGGTACATGAGAAGTTCTTCCCACAGCTGCTCCAAGTCCAGGCAACAAGTGAAATCCCCAAAGAGGATGACCTTGGCAGCTGGGGAAGAGGGAAAAGCTGACTTTGGGGAAAACAGATCCAAACCACTCTCCAAAGGGATTGCACACCTCAAGGGGGTAAAACCCCAGAAGCTGAGAGTTCAGAGAGGCTGGAGAACTG
Organism: Tricholaema leucomelas; assembly: GCA_013400475.1. Taxonomy (NCBI): domain Eukaryota; kingdom Metazoa; phylum Chordata; class Aves; order Piciformes; family Lybiidae; genus Tricholaema lacrymosa; species Tricholaema leucomelas. Next base: position 354,488 of record WAAF01007730.1, on the reverse strand, counting down.
CTTCTGAAGAGAATGCAAGCACCTCATGAGCTGGCATCTACGTGGCATGCTAAAATAAACAGGTAGGGCAGGAAAATGTGAAAACTCAAAGTCATTTTGTTTCTGTTGATTAGATCTGCAAGAAAAATTCCCCTTCAGGAAGTTGCAGCAGAGTCAGTGAAGCTTCTCATTCAAAAGTGCAAACGTAATGCCTGTTAGCAGCATTTTCCTTTGCCTCCTCTCCCCCACCCCTCCCCAGCTGCTCTTCATTGCTCCTGCAGGGGATCGCTCAGAGGCGTCACTGCTAGGAAGTCCCACTTCAGTCTCTTATCTCTGAGTGGTTTCCCCCTGACTGGGGCCAGCCTCACGCTGGTGATTTGCAGGTTCAGGAAATTCAGGTGGAAATAATCCTTAGACCAAATGCTCAGCTTCTGGCATTACCCCTCTGAGGCATCTACTGCCAAGGCCTAGAGTCATAGACTCAAAACAAGGTTGGAAGAGACCTCCAAGCTCATCCAGGCCAACCTAGCACCCAGCCCTGGCCAATCAACCAGACCATGGCACTAAGTGCCCCAGCCAGGCTTGGCTTCAACACCTTCACCACCTCCCTGGGCAGCCCATTCCAATGCCAATCACTCTCTCTGGCAACAACTTCCTCCTAACATCCAGCCTAGACCTGCCCTGGCACAACTTGAGACTGTGTCCCCTTCTTCTGCTGCTGCCTGCCTGGCAGCAGAGCCCAACCCCACCTGGCTACAGCCTCCCTGCAGGCAGCTGCAGACAGCAATGAGCTCTGCCCTGAGCCTCCTCTGCTGCAGGCTGCACACCCCCAGCTCCCTCAGCCTCTCCTCACAGGGCTGTGCTCCAGGCCCCTCCCCAGCCTTGCTGCCCTTCTCTCAACACCTTCCAGTCCACTTTGCTTTGGCTATGGAGGTTGCTGAAGAATATCAGCTATAAGATGAAGCAGACACAGAATGCTGCTGGACTTGGTTTCAGTGTAAATCATCACAGAATGGCTTGGGTTGAAAGGGACCTCAAAGATCACCTGGTTCCACACCCTCTGCCATGGGTGGGACACCTCACACTGGACCAGGCTGCTCAAGGTGATGCCCATCCACGGGAGAAACCACAAGCTCCCTGAGCAACCTATTCCAGTGTCTCCCCACCCTCACTGGAAAGAATTCCTTCCTAACCTCCAGTCTCAATCTGCCCTCTTCCAGCTGAGAGCCTTTGCCACTCGTCCTGTCACAAGAAGCAGGTTGTTGGTGGTGATATTCAACGCGAGAGGCTCAGCACTCAGGAAGGAGCCACAGCTCCTGTGGGCAGGCAGGGCCATGCTTCACTCCCCCTGTGGCCAACGGGTCCTGGGGCTACCTCTGTCCGTGGTGCTTAAGCAGTCCCAGCCCCTGTCTGCTCCTGCCAGGTCTGTCCATGCTCCTGCCTCTGTCCTCACTTGCTTTGTCCCTCCAAAGCTGGGAAAAAGATGGATTCCTGCATCCCAAAGCAGGAGGACGGCAGCGAGCAATGCTGCTGGGGTGGTTCCCCCGCTTGCCAAAGGCACATCACCTGAGTTCCTGAGCTCAGCATGGCTTCCCCAATGGTGGTTTGCAGAGTCTGCCTCTGAAACTCATCTCCTGATCACTGTCTAGTGAGAAGGTTCAGCCAAGCCCTGCTGGATAAGTGAGGCCAGCAGGGCCAGGGAGGGGATTCTCCCCCTCTACTGTGGAGGAGACCTTCTCACTCTCTACAAGTACCTAAAAGGAAGCTGTAGTAAGGTAGGAGTCAGGCTCTGCTCTCAGGCAGCTCATGACAGGACAAGTGGACATGGTCTGAAGCTGTGCCAGGGGAGGGTTAGGTTGGATAGTAGAAATTCCCCTCACAGCAAGGGGAATTAGGCACTGGGCTGGGCTGCCCAGGGAGGTGGTGGAGTCACCATCCCTGGAGGTCTTTAAGGAAAGAGTGGCTGTGGGACTTGGTGGCATGGTCTAGCTGATGTCATGATGTTAGGTCATAGGCTAAGCTTGATGATCTCAGAAGCCTTTTCCAGCCTCAGTGATTCTATGAAACACACCTTGGGCCACACAAACCCCTCCCCAGCTTGCCCTGAGGAGGTGATGAAGGTGAAGCCCTGTCCCAAAGAACCCAAACCCTGGACTCCCACGCCAAGGGACAGCACAACTTTATTTTCACGTTTACAGAGTCAAACACATCCAAAAGTAACCTGAGAGGCATTCCTTTAAACCCGGACACCAGCACTGCCCCTCTTCAAACCCAGACAGAGGCAGAGAGAGTAAGTTTCAAAGTTGGGCAGTTTCAGAGTAGCTCAAATGGTTACAGAAGTGCATTTCCAGATGCCTTCATCTCAGCCCTGCCAAGGGAGTCTGCAATACCCAATTACTCAAAACTCTAATGAACATAGGAGCCCAGGGAGCTGACACTGCACCTCATGATCTCAGAGCACTGGTCAAGGTTCTTCTTTATCCTGTAGAAGGTTTCCACATACTCAGAACGACCCAGAAGCTCCACAAAGTCTTCGTCGTGGGTGATGACCAGCAGCTGGAAGTTACGCTGCTGCGAGCGGCTTTTGATGATCCTGCGAAGAGAGCCTGCTGAGTGGTGTGTGCAGAGACATCACAGCCTGCTGGGCTGCTGCCTGCACAGCACCAGCCCCTCAGCTACTGAGGATGGCCAAGTCCTTACTAAAGAGTCAAAGTACCCAGCTAGGCAACCGGGAAGAGACAGGGAACTGCTGCAGAGAGAACAGTGGAGGATACAAAGACGCTGAGGGGCCTGCAGCAGCTCTGAGGAGCTGCAGAAGAGCAGCCCCAGAGAGCATCTGAGCAATGCTCAGCAAGATATAAAGGGTTGGGGGCAAGAGGATGGGGCCAGGCTCTTGTCAGTGGTGCCCAAGGACAGGACAAGGGGCAACAGGCACAAACTGGAAACCATGAGACTCCATCTGAACAGGATGAGAAACTTCTTTGGTGAGGGTACTGGAGCCTTGGAGCAGGCTGTCCAGAGAGGTTGTGGGACTGGATGACCTTGGAGGTCTCTTCCAACCTGGTTGATTCTATTCTATTCTATTCTATCCCTCCACTGGAGAGCTTCCCCAGCAGAACACTGTGCTGCTGGGCAAACTGCTGGGGCTCCATCTGAACAGGAGGAGAAACTTGTTTGGTGTGAGGGTACTGGAGCCTTGGAGCAGGCTGTTCAGAGAGGTTGTGGAGTCTCTTTCTCTGGAGAGCTTCCCCAGCAGGCCACTGTGCTGCTGGGCAAGCTGCTGTGGGTGCCCCTGCTTTGAACTGGATGATCTGCAGAGGTCCCATCCAACCCTACCATTGTGACAGTGAACAACCATGAAGTGTCCAGCACTCTAAAGCAGATTAGCAACTCTTCTTACCCACCTTGCAAAACACCATCCCACATTACTTAGGAAATCATTTATCTTGGAAGAGGAAAAAAAATCACCTAGAGCCACCACCCTGCAGGTGGATTTTCAGATGCCAACAGAGATATATGCCAGTTTAAACCAGAATTCATTTCTGCTGACTGCAACTAACACCTGAAAAGCTTCCCCAGAAGAGGTCACTTACTCCACCAGGGCATGCGCGAGGGACTCGATGTTCTCTCGATCCAGGTTGGTGGTAGGCTCATCCAGTGCCAATATGCCACAGTTGAGACAGAAGGTTTCTGCCAGAGCCAGGCGAATAATAAGAGAAGCAAGCACCTAAGAGAAACAAAACCACCACCAAAAGCTCACTCTCTGAAGTGCTGGCAGAGGCATCAGGTGTAAGATGTTGGTTTTCATGCCGTTACTGAGGCTGGCATCACAATGTGCTGGGAGCTCACTAAGCCAATCACTGAAAAACTACATTAGAAGAGGAGGTCTGGTGAGAAGCAGCTGAGGGAACTGGGGTTGTGCATTGTGGAGAAGAGAGGCTGAGGGGACACCTCATTGCTCTCTGCAACGGCCTGAAAGGAGGCTGGAGTGAGGTGGGAGTTGGTCTCTTCTCCCAAGGAACAAGTTGCAGGAAGAGAAGAAATTGCCTGAAGCTGCACCAGAGGAGGGTCAGGCTGGATATCAGGAACAATTCCTGCACTGAGAAAGTGGTTGAGCCTTGAAAGAGGCTGCCCAGGGCAGTGGTCTGAAGGCAACCTAGGATTAGTGTCTCCCAGTAAAGCTGCCATGCACCCAACTTTCTCTCTACAACTACCTAAAGGGAAGTTGGAGTGAGCTGGGGGATGGTCTCCCTAGTATCAGGTGATAGAACAAGAGGAAATGGACTGACACTGTGCCAGGGGAGGTTTAGATTGGAGATTAGGAACAATTTCTTGGCTGGAAGTTGGCACAGGCTGCCCAGGGAAGTGGTGGAGTCTCCATCCCTGGAGGTGTCCAAGAAAGGTGTGGCCATAGCATCTGGGGACATGGTTTAATGGCTGTGGTGGTGCTGGGTGAATGGTTGGACTTGATCTTAGAGGTCTTTTCCAACCCAAACAATCCTCTGTTTCTATGAACCTTTGAACAGAAAGATCTATTCCACAAAGGGCTGTTGCAAAACCAGCAGAGAGGTCAAATCCTCAACGCTCAGGGAGGTGTTGAGGTAAGGATTCTGCTCCGAGGTGAAGATGCTACAGCGCTGCCACCTTCATCACCCCTGAGCTCTGCTGAAGCCGTGACAGAGCTGGTGTAAATTTGTACCCCTTCCACCAAGACCGAGTGAGTGACCTCCTGAGCACTCACCAACGCTACAGGCAGCAGGGTTTACCACCCCCTGCCAGCCCAGCTCTGTGCTGAGATGCCCCATGACAGGAACATTCAATCTCCTGAAGCAGTCAAAACTCCGGAACGCTCGATGGAAACTCTGCTGCCAAAAATACTTTCCAATGATCACAGCTCATCATCAAAAAAAGACTTCTCAGAACATGAGCTAAGAAACTGTGAAGGAGTTTCACTCTCATTTACATATGACTCCAACCTGACATCCTAGGCTACTTCAGGAGAGGACACATTTGTTGATGAGAAGATCTGGATTCCCCCCACCCCAGCCTGGCATGGAATTTTCAAACCCAAGCACACAGGCACTCACCTGACAGAATTTGGCATATTTAAGCAACAAGTCAGTAGTCATTTTCTCAGGAAGGAGAACAGGTCTTGTGAGGGACCTGGGGGTGTACAACCTGGAGAAGAGGAGGCTGAGATCTTGCTGCTCTCTGCAATTCACTGAAAGGAGGTTGGGGTGAGGTGGAGGTTTGGTCTCTTCTCCCGAGGAACAAGCAATAGGATAAGAGGAAACAGCCTCAATTTGCACCAGGGGAACTTTAAGTTGGGCATTAGAAGAAACTTGTTCACTGAAAAGGTTCTCAAATACTGGAACAGGCTCTCCTGGGATGTGGTGGAATCCTCAGCTCTGGAGGTGGTTTCAAAGAGGCAGAGATGTGGTGCCGAGGGTCATGGTTTAGCACCAGCCTTGGTGGAGTTAGAGAGTGGTTGGACTGGCTAAGCTTAAAGGTTTTTCCAACCAAAATGATTCTGTGATCCTATGGAGCAGGCAAAGGTAATGTTGACTCTTCCTCCTCATCAGAGAGATCTCAATCTGCTGCCATGGTAGCACATTCAGATACCACAGAGGTGAGGCAGCCAGAAAGCTCCAGCTCCCACTGCAGAAGCAGAAGGTACATCCCTCACACCACTGCGGTGTCCTCAGGACTGGTTGTCACTGTCACCTTGCAGAGCACCCCTCAGGTGGCAGGGAGAGCTTTCCAGGCCCAGTGTGGCAGGCACAAAGAATGGACAGAATGAGATCCACCAGGGAAGAAGTAAGAGCAGCACTGGGGCTGCATTGGGGTTATTTTCTACTCTCTGTACTCTCATTTGAGACCTTAACAGTGAGGATGGTGAGACTCTGGCCCAGGTTGCCCAAAGAGGTGGGAGATGCCCAATCCCTGGAAGCATTCTAGGTCAGGTTGTTTGGTGCTGAGCAGCCTGCTCTAGTTGCAGATGTGCCTGTTGACTGCAGGGGGATTGCACTGGATGACCTTTGAAGGTCCCTTCCCACCCAAACTCTTCTATTTCTTTTTCCACACTTTAGAAAAATCAAAGTAAAAGCAGGGATGATGACTTTGGAGGTAGATGAAGACTGCTTCTTTTCTCTGGCTTAAGAGTATTTTAGCTGCTGTGTCATAACATAACAGAGAGGTGGAAACAACAATTCTCAAGCCCCAAGGTGTGAAAGTGCTGTGGTTAAGTGTGACAAACTGTCTGTCAGGTAATGAACCTCTGACTGGTGGCACTGTCAAGGCAACTGTGGTTATCAGGGCCACTTGGTGCTAATAAAGTGACAAGACAGCCAAACAGGGATCAGATGTTCAGAACCATGTATTACACACTGCCAGCAAGATCCAGAGACAGCAAGGGATGGGCCAAAAAGGATGGGCCAAAAAGGATGGAGCCAGGGCCTCTTTGGAACACTTCTCTCTTCTACATTCACCTCAGTTTTCAGAACCTTGCCTACCAAAACTGAAATGCTGTTACCTTTTGCCCAGCACTGCACCTTCCTCTCATATCCAAGGCTGTGTCCCCCTTCACCATCACTACTCTGTAGTTGTAGCTCCTTCTTTTATCAGAGGCTGAGACGTTCTCATCTGCATCAGAACGGATCTCTATATACTCAATGTCTGAAAATGAGAAGGAAAAAGCTTTTAAGTTATCAAAAATCTTTATCATTGAATCACAGAACCACAGAATGGTTTGAGTTGGAAGGGACCTTCCAGATCACCCAGTTCCAACCCCCTGCCATGGGCAGGGGCACCTCCCACTAGAGCAGGTTGGTCAAGGCATTGTCCATCCTGGTCTTGACCACCTCCAGGGAGTTGAGAGGTACAACGTGCAGTAACCACACAAATTCTGTTCAGAAGTCCCACTAATAGCTACACCTTGGTTAATAAACCCAGGCAGTTCCCCTGTCTCAAGGAAACCTTACCCTTGGAAAGCATGGAAAAGGGAAAATTAACTCTATCTATCCTACAACTTCCTACACAGATTGTGCTGGGCTAGAAGGCACCCTCAAAAGTCATCTTTTGTCCAACCCCCCTGCAGGCAGCAGGGACACCTCCAACTGGAGCATGCAGTTTCCCTGCTTGAGGAAACCTTACCCTTGGAAAGCATGGAAAAGGGAAAATTGACTCTATTTATCCTACAACTTCCTACACAGATTGCAGTGGGTTGGAAGGGAGCCTCAAAGGTCATCTTTTGTCCAACCCCCTTGCAGGCAGCAGGGACACCTCCAACAGGAGCAGACTGCCCAGGGCCACATCAAGACTGATGTTGAATGTCTCCAGGGATAGGGCCTGAACCCCATCCCTGGGCAGCCTGCTCCAGTATTTCACCACCACCCTCACTGAGCAGAGCTTCCTCCTGATGTCCAAACCGCACCATGCGTAATAAAGAAGTTTGTACAGTCCTGACTAACAGAAGCAGCCTTCAGAATGCAACCAGCTGTTGCCAGCTCCTGGACTGCCAGCACTTTGAACACTGCTCTGTATGCTGTGCTCAGTAGCAGTGCAGACACATGGGCCAAACCTCACCACAACACCACACCTTGTCCTCTGTAGGTGCTTCGCCAGAGGTCTCGGATTATTTTGTTGATCTCTTCCATCTTCATGCTATGAAAGGTCATTATTGCCCTGGGGAGAAAACCAAACCCATGAGAACTCTTCTAAGTGGAAACCCTACAGTCACAGAACCTTAGAATGAATCATAGAATCAGCCAGGTTGGAAGAGACCTCCAAGATCATCCAGGCCAACCTAGCACCCAGCCCTGGCCAATCAACCAGACCATGGCACTAAGTGCCCCAGCCAGGCTTGGCTTCAACACCTCCAGGCACAGCTACTCTACCACCTCCCTGGGCAGCCCATTCCAATGCCAATCACTCTCTCTGACAACAACTTCCTTCTAACATCCAGCCTAGACCTGCCCTGGCACAACTTGAGGCTGTGTCCCCTTCTTCTGTTGCTGGTTGCCTGGCAGCAGAGCCCAACCCCACCTGGCTACAGCCTCCCTTCAGGTAGCTGCAGACAGCAATGAGCTCTGCCCTGAGCCTCCTCTTCTGCAGGCTGCACACCCCCAGCTCCCTCAGCCTATCCTCACAGGGCTGTGCTCCAGGCCTCTCACCATGGCTTTAGGTTGGAAGGGACCTCGCAGATCATCCACTTCAACCTCCCTGCCAAAGGCTGAGACACTTCTCAACTAGACTTGATTGCTCAAAGCCTCATCCAAGCTGGTCTGGAAGAGCTTTGAGAAAGGCATCAGTTCCCTTTTCATCCCTTTAAATACTTCTACTGAAAGGATAATTAACATTAGGTGCTTCTCCCATCAAAAAGCACCTGAGGCATCCTACTGCACAAATGGTTCTGATCTCACAAAGAGCTCAAGAAGTTTGAGAGTGAAGGCAAAAAGCTCTGCAGTCAGTCACACAACAGAGAGCAGGCTTCCTTGAAGAGATGTATCATTTCTGTGAGCTCTACCTTAAGACTGACACTAAGAAGATGAATTCATAGACTGCACTGGGGTGGAAGGGACCCTTCTTGTTGCTTGTTCAACCTCCAAAGTCATCTTTGTCCAGCCCTCCTGCAGGCAGCAGGGACACCTCCAACTAGCTCACGCAGTTCCCTGTCTCAAGGAAACCTTACCCTTGGAAAGCATGGAAAAGGGAAAATTAACTCTATTTGACCTACAACTTCCTACACAGATTGCAGTGGGTTGGAAGAGAGCCTCAAAGGTCATCTTTTGTCCAACCCCCCTGCAGGCAGCAGGGGCACCTCCAACTACAGCAGGCTGCCCAGGGCCACACCGAGTCTGATCCTGAATGTCCCCAAGGACAGAGCCTCAACTACATCCCTGGGCAACCTGTTCCAGTCTCTCACCACCCTCCTTGTGCAGAACTTCCTTCTGATGTCCAACCTAAATCTCCCCTGCTCCAGTTTCAAACCATTGCTCCTCATCATATCCCCGCAGGCCTTGTTGAACAGTCCCTCCCCAGCCTTCCTGTAGGTCCCCTTCAGAAACTGAAATGCAGCTCTAAGCTTTCCCTGGAGCCTTCTTTTCTCCAGGTCGAACAGCCCCAGGTCTCCACAGCAGAGGTGCTTCATCCCTTTGCTCATCTTGGTGGCCTCCAGCCTGTCCATGTCACTCTTGTGTTGGACTGCCAGAGCTGGACACAGCAGTGCAGGTGAGGTCTCACCAGAGCAGAATCCCTTCTCTCCATCTGCCAACCATGCTTCTGCTGTAGGCCAGGCCTTCTAGGCTGCAAGTGCAGACTGCACCTGGTGTCAAGTCTTCCACATCAACAGTAGCTTTACTTCCTGGCACAATGTCCCAACAGAGCAAACACCTGGGTCTCAGGAGGATAGGGCTGTGGAGGTTCCTCAGGGAATTCTGTATTGACAGTAACATTTATCACCACCCAACCCACACCTCTGAAGGGGACTTGTAGCTGCTCTTAACCTACCTGCCCTCTTACAGGAATTGCTCCCACCTCTTGATCACTTTGGGTCCCCTCCAAACCCTAACATCCTGTGATCCTGTGCTGGGGGAAACTCTGAAATAGCAACTCCAATAGGATTTAAATCCAAAGAAAGGATATTCATAGAATGCTTTGGGCTGGAAGGGAGCATAAATGTCATCTAGTTAATCCCCCTGCCATGGGCAGGGACTCCTCTCAGCAGCCCAGGTTGCTCAAGGCTTCATCCAGTCTGGTCTTGAACATCTTCAGGGAGGGAGCATCCAAAAGCTCCCCTGGGTAACTGTTGACTGAAAGCCAATAATGCATTTGTCAGCAGGCACCAGCACAGGGTGGGGCTGCCCTGCTGGAAAGCAGCTCTCTGGAGAAAGCCCTTGGAGTGCTGCTGGACAGCAAGTTCTGCATGGGCCAGCAATGTGCCCTTGTGGCCAAGAGAGCCAACGGCAGCCTGGGGGGCATCAGGAAAAGTGTGGCCAGCAGGGCCAGGGAGGTTCTTCTCCTCCTCTGCTCTGCCCTGCTGAGACCACACTTGGAATACTGCATCCAGTTTTGAGCTCCCCAGCTCAAGAGAGACAGAGACCTGCTGGAGAGTCCAGCAGAGATACACAAGGGAGAGTGCCCTGCTCTGGCAGGGGGGTTGGACTTGATCTCCTCGGGTCCCTTCCAACCCCTATCATCCTGTGAGCCTGTGACTTGAGCATATCCCCTACGGAGAGAGCCTGAAAGCCCTGAGGCTGTTCAGTCTGGAGAAGAGAAGGCTGAGAGGAGATCTGATCAATGTGCACAAATGGTCTAGTTGATTGGATGGGGCTGGGTGCTGAGTTGGACTGGATGATCCTGGAGGTCTCTTCCAACCTGGTTGAGTCTATGAAATACCTGAGGGGTGGGGGTGAGTGCCTGGGACTGAGCTCTTTTCAGTGAGCAGCAGCAATCAGCCAAGGAGCAACAGTTACAAACTGGAACAGAGAAGGTTTCACCTCACCCTGAGGAGAAACTTCTGTCCAGTGAGGGTGACAGTGCCCTGGAGCAGGCTGCCCAGAGAGGTTGTGAAGTCTCCTTCTCTGGAGACTTTCAAACCTGCCTGGATGCATTCCTGTGTGAACTACCCTGAGTGATGCTGCCTTGGCAGAGAGGTTGGACTGAATGATCTCTGGAGGTCCCTTCCAACCTTTAAAGTTCTGTGATCAACACCTAGAGGCCTGTGACAAATCTCAAGCCAATAAAAGATGACCTGATAGCAGAGAAGAGCCCAGCTGGTGGCTTTCCCAGCTACAGATAGAGCCTTTCAACCTCTGGCCATCAGAGTTGCCAGTTTCATCTCGCTGATTCTCCAAACGATTACCAATAAGTGATGCTTATCTCCCTTTTCTTGAAATGATAAGGGCTGATTTCCTGCTTTGCCTTAAATAGAAACAGCTGATAGCACACACACAAAAAGGAAGACCAAAAAAAAAAAACCCAAAAAGGTTCTGAATTTGAAAAGGGAAATTCTTGGAGAGCATTTCCACTGAAGCTGAAAGGGAAGAACTCAACCGAACCACTCGAGAGCGTTGCAGAAGGCGTCTGGGCTCAGCTGACAATCCTGATGGTGTACTTCAATTGACTGGAGCATTGAAACTGCTTAAAGCAGGGTTCCACAGGCTCCCAGGATGATAGGGGTTGGAAGGGACCCAAGGAGATCATCCAGTCCAACCCCCCTGCCAGAGCAGGACAACCCTATCTAACACAGAGCACACAAGAACACATCCAGACAGGCCTGGAAAGGCTCCAGAGAAGGAGACCTCACAAACAACCTCTCTGGGCAGCCTGTGCCAGTGCTCTGGGACCCTTCCAGTCAAGAAGTTCCCCCTTGTGTTGAGGCAGAACCTCTTTTGCTGCAACTTACACCCATTGCACCTTGTCCTGTCCCAGGGAGCAGTGAGCAGAGCCTGTTCCCCTGCTCCTGGCAGCCCTCAGATACTTACAGACATTTATCAAATCCCCTCTCAGTCTTCTCTTCTCCAGACTAAACAGCCCCAGGTCCCTCAGCCTCTCCTCATCAGCCATGCCCTCCAGTCCCCTCATCATCCTCATAGCCCTCTGCTGGACCCTCTCCAGCAGATCCCTGTCCCTCTTCAACTGGGGAGCCCAAAACTGAACACAGTATTCAAGATGAGGTCTCAGCAGGGCAGAGTAGAGGAGGAGGAGAACTTCCCTTGACCTGCTGGGCACACTCCTCCTAATACACCCCAGGATCCCATTGGCCTTCTTGGCCTCAAGGGCACATTGCTGTGCCATGGGTAACTTATTCTCCACCAGGACCCCCAGGTCCCTCTCCACAGGACTGCTCTCCAGCAGATCACCTCCCTGGGCAGCCCATTCCAATGCCAATCACTCTCTCTGCCAACAACTTCCTCCTAACATCCAGCCTATGCCTTCCCTTGAGGCACAACTTGAGACTGTGTCCTCTTCTTCTGGTGCTGATTGCCTGGTAGAAGAGCCCAACCCCACCTGGTTACAGCCTCCCTTCAGGTAGTTGCAGACAGCAATGAGGTCTGTCCTGAGCCTCCTCACAGGGCTGTGCTCCAGGCCCCTCACCAGCTTCACTGCCCTTCTCTGGACACCTTCCAGTACCTCAACATCTCTCTTGAATAGAGGAGCCCAGAACTGGACACAGCACAAGGTGTGGTCTGAGCAGTGCTGAGTACATGGGCAGAAGAACCTCCCTTGTCCTGCTGGCCACACTGCTCCTGAGCCAGCCCAGGATGCCACTGGCTCTGCTGCCCACCTGAGCAAATAATCAGGTCTCACAGAATTAGGTAAGCCTGAATTCCTGCAGGCTTGTGAAATGGAAAGCTGCTTTTGTGTCAAGGTTATCAAAAGTAACAGAGCCCAAAACACTGAGACTAACCTTATCTGACCATACTTACTTATCCAGAGCCTTGTAGTACAGGTCCAGATCTTTGTTGGCCAGCTCTGTCGTTCTCATAACAATCATCATCTCCCTGTAGGTCTCCTCTGCATCTCTGAACTGTGGCTCTCGAAGTTCCTTTTTGAAGAGAACGATCTCCTCCTCAAACCCACGCTGGCGGCCAAGGGCCAGGTGATGGTTCCTCTTCAGGGATTCTATTCTCTCCTCTAACTGTTTTTGGTCACTGTGAAACCATAGAACCAGCAAAGTGATTGGGTTGGAAAAGGCCTCTCTGATCAGTGAGTCCAACTCTCAGCCCAACCCCACCACAGCCATTAAACTGTGTCCCCAAGCGCCACGGCCACACACTCCTTGAACACCTCCAGGGACAGTGACTCCACAACCTCTCTGGGCAGCCTGTTTCAGTTCCTGGCCACTCTTGCTGCAAATAAATTTCTCCTAATCACAGCACATTAGGGGTTGGAAGGGACCTCTAGAGATCACTGAGTCCAACCCACCTACCAAGCAGGGTCACCTAGGGCAGGCTGCACACACACACATCCGGATGGGTTTTGAGAGTCGCCAGAGAAGGAGACTCCACAACCTCTCTGGGCAGCTTGCTCCAGGGTTCCAGCACCCTTACAGCAAAGAAGTTTCTCCTCATGTTGTGGTGAACCTCCTGGGTTCTAGCTTGTACCCATTGCTCCTTGTGCTACCACAAAACATCGCTGAAAAGAGGCTGGGACCTCTATCTTGACACCCACCCCAGATAGTTATAGACAAGATCCCCTCTCAGCCTTCTCCTCTCAAGACTAAACAGCCCCAGTTCTCAGTCCTTCCTCACAGCAGAGATGTTCCAGTCTCTTAATTATGCTTGGAGCTCTCCATTGGACTCTCTCCAGCAGGTCCCTGTCTCTCTTGAACTAGGGAGCTCAAAACTGGATACAGTATTCCAGGTGTGATCTCACCAGGACAGAGCAGATGAAGAGAAGAACTTCCCTGGCCCTACTGGCCACACTTTTCCTGATGCTCCCCAGGCTGTCATTGGCTCTCTTGGCCACAAGGACACACTGGTGGCCCCTGCAGAACTTGTCCAGCAGCACTCCAAGGTCTTTCTCCAGAGAGCTGCTTTCCAGCAGGACTACACCTAGTCTGCACTGGTCCTGCTGGTGTTCCTCCCCAGATGCAGGTCTCTGCATTTCTCCTTACTTTACTTCATGAGGTTCTCCCTTTGCTCAGCTCTCCAGACCTCTGGGGCAGCAGCACAGCCTGAGGGGTGTCAGCCACTCCCTCCAGTTTGCATCATCAGAGAACTCACTGAGGGTCCACTCAATGCCCTCAGCCAGGCCACTGAAGAAGACATTGAACAAAACTGGCTTCAGTACTGACCCCTGGGGAACACCACTGGCCAGAGGCTTCCAAATGGATGCTGCACTGCTGAGCACAAACCCTCTGAACTCTGCTGTTGAGCCAGTTAGCAATCACCATCCCATCAGCTAACCCTCTTGGCTTGAGCTTACCCAGGAGGACGTTTAGGAGACAGTAGCAAAAGCCTTGCTGAAGCTGAGCTAGAGGATATCCTCCTCTGGCACAATTTCAGGCCATTTCCTCTTATTCTAAACCATAGCTGATATACAAGGTCTGCAAGTCTCTTCTATTTAGTGCCTCACAAGATTTTAATCAAGGTTCTAATTGGGACCTTATGTTCACACAATCCCAGCGTGGTGGGAGGCTGGGAGGGACCTTTAGACATCACAGAATGGTTTAGGCTGGAAGGGATCTCAAGGATCAGCCACTTCCAACCCCTTGCCATAGGCAGGGATACCTTCCACTAGAACAGCTCACTCAAGGCCTCATCCAACCTGGCCTTGAACACCTCTCCAGGNAGCAGAGCTGCTGCAGCCCTCTGAGCATCTTGGTGGCCTCCTCTGGACTGACTCCAACATTTCCATGTCCTTGTGTTGGGGGCTGCAGAACTGCAGACAGGACTCCAGGTGGGGTCTGAGGAGAGCAGAGCAAAGGGGCAGAATCCCCTCCCTTGCCCTGCTGCCCACACTGCTCTTGCTGCAGCCCAGCACAGGGTTGCTGTCTGGGCTGCATGTGCACACTGCAGGCTCCTGTTGAGCTTTTCATCAGCCCAGACCCCCAGGGCCTTTTCCTCAGGGCTGCTCTCAGCCATTCTCCACCCAGCCAACCAACCTCCCTGCTAAAGCAGGTTAGAAAGTAACTCATTATATTGTAACTACAAAGTCTGCAGCAGTTCAAATTGTCATGCTAAGATCATAAGAAAGGGCAATAAGGCTGAGCAAGGGTCTGGGAAACAAATGTTATGAGGAGTGGCTGAGGCAACCAGGGTTGTTTAGAAAAGAGGGAGGCTGAGGGGAGACTTCATTGCTCTTTACAACTCCTTGACATGATGTTAGAGAGAGAGAGATGAGGGTCGGTCTCTTCTTTCCAGGATCAGGTGACAGAACAAGAGGAAATGGCCTGAAATTGTGCCAGGGGAGGGATACATTGGACATTAGAAACAATTTATTTGCTGTAGGAGTGGTCAGGGACTGGAACAGGCTGTCCAGAGAGGTGGTGGTGGTGTCCTCATCCCTAGAGGTGTTCAAGAAACCTGTGGCCATGGCACTCGGGGAGGTGGTTGAATGGTCATGGTGGCGTTGAGAGTTGGACTGGATGAACTCAGAGGCATTTCTCAAGCAAAACAATTGTCTGGTTCTGGTTTGAAGATGCTTACTTTTTCAGCTGTGGCACTTTCATCTCTCCCATCTCCTTCACCAGGTGCTTTATATTGTCTTCAACTCCTTTTAGCTCTTTGCTCCGCTCTCTCAAAGTCAGATTATCCTGCAGCCACCTTTCCTGTATCTACCTCCACACAAAGCAAGAAGTTGGATCATGTCTGAGTGAATCGATTTGCAGCTACAAACACTGAGTTCTGTACACCTCAAACAAGCTGCAAGCACAACACAACAAAGGGAAGCATTTACCTTTTTAGTGTCAATATCTTGGCGAATCATTTCCATCTCTTTACTTATCTTTTCCTTCCGTTTCTCACAGGCAGCTAATTGAGAATTTACTTCTTCGAGTTCAGCCTCCTTTTGCTGAAGAAAGGAAACAGCAAAGCATTTGAAAGACCAAGAATGCTTTTAATGTCCACTTCCCATCAGCTAGTTTGTAGGTTACCTTTCTATAGTCATCTTTCCTTTGTTGAATGTAGTTTTCAATCTCTTTCACGTACTTGTTTATATCTTTAACTTTCTCTTTGATGCCATTTATCTGCAGGGGGAGGTGACATGAAATACAAAGAGGTACAGGTCAAATGAAAAAGAGTCTTATCATAGAATCAAGCACGTTGGAAGAGACCTCCAAGCTCAGCCAGCCCAACCTAGCACCCAGCCCTATCCAATCAACCAGACCATGGCACTAAGTGCCCCAGCCAGGCTTGGCTTCAACACCTCCAGGGACGGTGACTCCACCCTGGGCAGCCCATTCCAATGCCAATCACTCTCTCTGACAACAACTTCCTCCTCACATCCAGCCTAGACCTCCCCTGGCACAGCTTGAGGCTGTGTCCCCTTCTTCTGTTGCTGCTTGCCTGGCAGCAGAGCCCAACCCCACCTGGCTACAGCCTCCCTGCAGGGAGCTGCAGACAGCAATGAGCTCTGCCCTGAGCCTCCTCTGCTGCAGGCTGCACACCCCCAGCTCCCTCAGCCTCTCCTCACAGGGCTGTGCTCCAGGCCCCTCTCCAGCTTTGTCACCCTCTTCTGGACACCTTCCAGCACCTCAACATCTCTCTTACCTTGAGGAGCCCAGAACTGGACACAAGACTCAAGGTGTGGCCTGTCCAGTGTTGAGTACAGGGGAAGCCCAAGAGAATAGAATAGAACAGAATCCGCCAGGTTGGAAGAGAAACACTGTCACAGATCAGACAGCTGGTAACGTTCTTACCAAGGTGCAATTCCTCACCATCCCTGCCTTTGATTTCCTGATAAAGCCTTCAGGGTCTGGAGTACAGGTAGTCCTGATCACCATGAAAGTAGTGTCCAAAACAAATGCTATCACACTCACTTGTGCTTACACCTGAGAGAAGCAGGCCTGCCTCCTGGTAAGGACAGGTTACAGTCTCCCTTGTTATTTCTCTTAAGTTCCAGTAAGACTGGTGAGCACCCAATGTCCTCAAAAGCCTTTTGACAAGACTATCAAAGGCTAACTGCAACTCAGTTCGTCTCCTGACTTGGCTGTGCTCCTTTTCCTTCAGAAGTAGCACCACAGATTGATAGAAAGATTTGGGTTGGAGAAGAACTCCAAACATCACCCAGTTCCAACAGCCCTGCCATGGGCAGGGACACTTTCCACTAGCCCAGGATGCTCAAGGCCTCATCTGACCAGGCCATGAACAGCTCCAGGGAGGGGACATCCACAACCTCCCTGGGCAACCTGTGCCAGTGTCTCACCACCTTCACCGTGAAGAATTTCTCCAGTCTAAATCTGCCCTCTCCCAGCTCCAAGCCATTGCACCTCACCCTATCACTCCAAGCCCTTGTCAGAAGTCCCTCCCCAGCCTCCTTTCAGCTACTGGAACCTTAAAGCATTCACTGAAGTTGCTGCTGTTTCCTACAAGCAAACTAATTCCCATGGTTTCCATCAATGCCTGCAGATGATGCAATCCTATCTGCCAGTGATGCCAGGAGCACACCAACCTTCTCCTGTGCTTCTTTATTACATGCAGTCCTTTTATTGACCAGATCCTCCTTCTCCTGCTGCAATTCATCTAGGGTTGCATTCAAAGGAAAGATCTGCTCTTTTGCTTCCTGAAAAACAAATAGTTGAGAGAAAATGCTCTTTATTTTCTCATTCTCTTAAAGGTCAACGATTTCTTAAGTGGGAAAAAAGAAAATGAGGTGTTGCTTATTTCCATTTCTTGGTGGGGGGGGTTGTGTGTGTTTAAAATAAAGAGGTAAGAAGATGTATTAAACAAGTTCTGGGAATTTCCAAACATCACAGACTGGTTTGGGTTGGAAAGGACCTTAAAGATCATCTATTTCCAATCCCCTGCCATTAGCAAGGATATCTCCTTGAGCAGCTTACTCAAGGTACCATCCAACCCAGCTGTGAGTACTGCCAGTCTTGGAGCCTCTCCACATCTTCTCTGAGCAACCTATTTAAGTGCCTCAGCATCCTCATGGGGAAGGATTTCATCCTAATGCCTCATCTAACCCCAGCTTCTTCCAGTTTGAAGCCATCACTCCTCATCCTCTGCAGATACAAATGGGGAAGGATTTCATCCTAATGCCTCATCTAAATCCAGCTTCTTCCAGTTTGAAGCCATCACTCCTCATCCTCTGCAGACACAAATGGGGAAGGATTTCATCCTAATGTCTCATCTAAATCCAGCTTCTTCCAGTTTGAAGCCATCACTCCTCATCCTCTGCAGATACCAATGTAGGAAAACATTTAAGAGCACATCTTATTGGGCAAGATCACAGGACTGTGGTGGGGTTTTCCTCCTCAGGAAAACAAAGCTAAGAGTTCTAGAATCACAGAATGGTTTGGGTTGAGAGGAACCTGCAAAGGTCCCATCTAGTCCAACCCCACCCTGGGGTCTGCAGGGACAACTTCCACTAGATCAGGATGCTCAGAGCCTCGTGGAGTCTGACCTTGAATACCTCCAGGGATAGGCCCTCCACTACCTCTCCCTGGGCAACCTGTTGCAGTGTTCCACCACCCTGATGGTGCAGAACTGGTTCCTAACATCCAATCTAAAGTTGCCCTTCTCTGATGTCATATACCTTTGCTCCTCATCCTATCACTGCAGGCTCTTGTGAACAGTCTCTCTCCATTCCTCTTGCAGCCCCGTTCAGGTACTGCAAGGCTGCTCTAAGGTCTCCCTGGAGCCTTCTCTTCTCCAGGCTGAACAATCCCAGCTCCCTCAGCCTGTCCTCATAGCAGAGGTGCTTCTGCCCCTTGATCATCCTTCTCTGGACCCATTCCGCCAGGTTCATGTTCTTCTTGTGTGGAGGGCTGCAGAACTGGACACAGCACTGCAGGTGAGGTCTCACCACAGCAGAGTGGCAGAATGCCCTCTCTCCACCTGCTGCCCATGCTGCTTTTGATGCAGCCCAGCATGTGGCTGGCCTTCTGGGCTGCAGCTGCTCACATTACCAGTGCAGAGCATTTCCTACCTTGATCTCTCTGCACAAGGACTGAACCTCAGTGGTTAATTCCACTGTTTGCTCCTCCAGCTGCCGCCGCCTCTGCATGCTGCTGGAAATCTGAAGCTTCTCTGCTTTGAGGTCATTAACTGCACTCTTCAGCTGCTGAATCTGGTTTTGCTGGTCTTGCTTGAGTTTTTGGTTCAACTCAATTTTACTAGTAACTGAGGATGGAAACAAGCAGAGAGTGAAACAGTCAGTGTGCTAGTATGAAGCTAGCTGGAATGATTTGGTGACAAGAGTTAGCTGATAGGCTGTGAGAAGGAAACAATGCTGATGTCTGCTGCACTCAAGAGGCTTGCTGAGATGGATATGAACAAGAACATAAACATAGATAACAGAGTTGCTCTCTGGCTCTGGCTGCCTGCACTTCTCTCCCTAACCTGTTGTCTAACTAACCCTTCTGCTTTCTAACCCCCCTGGCTGATTCTCCAAACTCACCTTGAAAGTAAGGCAAAGTCTGGGATAAGGTAGAGGGGTGGAAAGGAGGTGGAAGGGTGGTTGGGAGCCCCTCCTGGGGACTCTGGTTTCTGGGAGGGCTGTTGTGTTCCTGGATTACCTTTAGCTTGCCTCTTTCTGTCTATAGCTGTATAGATGGTAACTACCTGCTTGTCTGTTGTGCTAAGCTGTGAATATAAAGCTTCATTCTGATTTCCAGCTTGGCTGAGTCTAGTTTGGGTGATTTCATAAGAGTGGGGGGCAGGTAACACCCAAACTGTCACAGTCAGCCTGTTGTCAAAAAGACTGATTCACTGAATCATAGAATCAGCCAGGCTGGAAGAGACCTCCAAGCTCATCCAGCCCAACCTAGCACCCAGCCCTGGCCAATCAACCAGACCATGGCACTAAGTGCCCCAGCCAGGCTTGGCTTCAACACCTCCAGGGACAGTGACTCCACCACCTCCCTGGGCAGCCCATTCCAATGCCAATCACTCTCTCTGACAACAACTTCCTCCTAACATCCAGCCTAGACCTCCCTTGGCACAGCTTGAGACTGTGTCCCCTTGTTCTGTTGCTGTTTGTGTGGGAGAAGAGCCCAACCCCACCTGGCTACAGCCTCCCTTCAGGTAGCTGTAGACAGCAATGAGCTCTGCCCTGAGCCTCCTCTGCTGCAGGTGTCCTAGGTTGAGGCTGCACACCCCCAGCTCCCTCAGCCTCTCCTCACAGAGCTGTGCTCCAGGCCCCTCACCAGCTCTGTCAGCCTTCTCTCAACATATTCCAGCACCTCAGCATCTCTCTTGAACTGAGGGGCCCAGAACTGGACACAGCACTCATTGTCTCCCTTATGAAAGTGTTAACTCACAGCACTCACAGCCTTGATTGTCTCCCTCATGAAAATGTTAACTCTGAACTAAGCCACCACGACCCCAAACCAACAAACTGCTAGAGCAGAGTCATTTCAGAATGCAGAGCAAGCAAACTAAAGTCTGTGTCTCTGCTGGCAGCAAGTCAATGTAAAAATGAAAGGCTGGGTTTGTGTGACCTACCTGTATCCCACAAGTGTTTCTTCTCTTGTTTCTCTTGGCTTACTTGGAGAACACTTCTACTCAAATCAACCCCCAGCAGCTTAGCCTCCTGCTGAGCAATTTTCCGTTCAACATCCCTAATATCAGTCTGAAAGGATGACAAAAAGTACCATTACCATACTATTAGTGCTTAACTGTGGGCTTTTTGTCTCTGGCACAGAAGAAAAAGCTTGGAGCTTGAGGAATTCATGACTCAAGACCTGCAAATTCATCTCCTCGGCTTGAGCAATGTGACATCATCGGAAGTGAGGCTGCTAGGAACTGGAATTCCTCGTTGTGAGAGGAAATCAGTTGCTAAGGATGGATAGGTTGTGACATCTCCTCAGAACAGAGCAACCAGTGCCTGTGACAACTGAAGTGTTGGAGCCTTAGGAGGTGCTGCCATCTCCCACCCGTGAGATGCTCTCAGTCCTTTGCCCTGCCTCAGGTTCTCCGCCTAATTGTCCCTCTTGTGGTTGTGTCAAGCTGAGACTTTGTGTTGCTAATAAAGGCCTGCAGACTGTTCAAAACAGCCTCCTGTGCCAGGGTAAGTGTAGGATATCCATGCCCTCAGGGCACAGAACGGGAAGGCACATGTGACAAGACAGAAAGTGTCGCCAAGGCCTGGCCCAGGCTGCCCAGGGCAATGTGGAGTCCCCATTCCTGGAGGGGTTTCAAAGCCACAGAGATGTGGTGCTGAGGGGCACAGTTTAGTGGTGACCTGGCAGTGCTGGGTTCATGTCTGAACTCCATGATCTGACAGGACTTTTCCAGCCTAAATAATTCTGTGATTCTATGAAAGCAAAGAGAGTAGAAGCTGAGAATACACTGGGGGCTGTTAAGGACTGAAAGCCACTCTGCTGTACTTGTGGTTGTGCTCCATTATTGAGCTAAAATATTGTGCTTGTGGATTATTCCTCTGTTCCCAGTCACTACAGCAGAGAACTGAATCAGAAGGGACACTGTGGCTCTTAGAAGAAATCCTTACATAATATGTGAAGTTTAATTAGGTCTAAGCTCCCCTATGTGCTAGTGTCTTTTACAGTGTTTTCACTTTGAAAGGTCTTAAGACCTCATATTTAAATGCCAGCAAGTAGCTATCAGTGTCATAGAATCACAGAATCAACCAGGTTGGAAGAGACCTCCAAGCTCATCCAGCCCTACCTAGCACCCAGCCCTGGCCAGTCAACCAGACCATGGCACTAAGTGCCCCAGCCAGGCTTGGCTTCAACACCTCCGGGCACCGAGACTCCACCACCTCCCTGGGCAGCCCATTCCAATGCCAATCACTCTCTCTGCCAACAACTTCCTCCTCACATCCAGCCTAGACCTGCCCTGGCACAGCTTGAGGCTGTGTCCCCTTGTGCTGTTGTTGATTGCCTGGGAGAAGAGCCCAGCCCCACCTGGCTACAGCCTCCCTGCAGGCAGCTGCAGACAGCAATGAGCTCTGCCCTGAGCNTCCTCTCTACCAGCACCCCCAGGTTCCTCTCTCTGCCTGGCTCTCTCAGCCACTCTGGCCCCAGCCTGCAGTGCTGTTTGGGGTTGCTGTGCAGAACCCTGCACTTGGTCTTGCTCAGTCTCATCACACTAGCCTCTGCCCACCCATCCAGCCTGGCAAGGTCCTTCTGCAGGCCTCTTCTACCATCCAACAGTTCCACAGCTGCTCCTAGCTTGGTGTCATCTGCAAACTCACTGATGCTGGACTCAGTCCCTTGGTGCAGATCATCAATAAAGACATTGAACAGGACTTGGCCCAGCATTGATCCTTGGGGCACACCACTAGTGCCAGCTGCCAGCTGGGTGTGGCACCATTCACCACCACTCTCTGGGCCCAGCCCTCCAGTCAGTTCTTGACCCATCTCTGTGTCCATGCTTACTGCAGAGGGGGGTGGATTATAAGACCTCCAGAGGTCCCTTGCAACCCCAGTGCTTTCTATGACCACTTAAATAAGAGAATAAAATTACCAAAGCATACCTGGTACCTTTCCATTAGTGTTATATCCTGTAAACATGCCTTGCCACTCTCCTCCTCAGTCACAGTTGTCTGCAAGGCTATTTCCTGTTCTTCTATCTCAGCCTTCAGGGCTGTTAAATCCCTGTTTGCATTCTGGATCTTGTTCCTCAGGTTTGGTATGTCCCCATCTCGGAGTTCAGCTACAGTTTGCCTGAAACAAATCCCAAATCCATTCAAGATTTCCTTTGTCAAAACCAGAGGTTTCAGTTCGATGCACTCAAGGTCACAAAGTCTGTGATGTGATTTAATTGCAGAGGATCAATTCAGCCAAATATTACCCCCTTAAGCTTGCCCATCTTTGATGCTACATGGCCAGCTAAGGCCATGACACATCAGTTTAGACAGGTCCTGGCTGGTAACTTCAACACAACAAATACTCACAAGAGGGTAGAAACCCTCTGTGCAGGAGTGCCCTCTTGTGAAGGAAAGCTCTACCCTCCAACATTTGTTCTACAGATTGACTCAGAACAAAGGTCTGCTCTGGCACTGGAGCCTCCTCACCTGCTGGCAGGGAAAAAACTCAACATACTGTTCTCACCTGAGATGCTGTTGACTGCAGCCTCTTCACCTACTGGCTCTACTCTTTTTCACTCTACTCTTGTTTTAAGTGCTGTACAGATGCTAAAAAACCCAAAACACTGACAAGAGATATGGTTATTTGATTGTGTTTTGGAGGAGAAAAGGAGGCAAGAACCAAAGAGCCTGTCCAGTGTTTTCATAGCTTTAATAATCACTCAGCCTGGAAATGGGAAAATACTGCAGGCATCTTTCCTGAACTGTTGATATTGCCTATTTTCTGCTTTAAATAAAGCCCAAACCACATAAAAGAGGTCTTTAAATAACTGATCAAACATACTGGATTGGACTCAGTCTCAAGGACATAGATACATTCCCAAAGGATGGAATGGCACACAAATGGCGCTGGCAATCCACTCTAAAACCCAGAGAGGCCTCTCTAGAGCATCACAAACTGCCAGTGTTGAAAGGAGATATACACCAAGCTACCATTAAAGGTTGTTTAAGCAGGTTCAGTTCCAATCCTGTCTCCACAAACCTCTATTTCTTCAATTTTAAGACACCTATTTAAGGTGCTGTGGTGTGAGACACGTTTTGGTAACACCAAATCCATTTTAAGTTACAAGGATAAATACCAAGGAGGGCAACTGTGCCTGAATAGTGTAAATAACCATAGAGAAGTACATATATCACCACTGTGTTCTTGCCTCACTCTTAGGAGAATCATAGAATGGTTTAGGTTGGAAGGGACCTCAAGGATCATCCAGCTCCAACCCCCCGCCATAGGCAGGGACATCTCCTGCTAGAGCAGGTTGCTCAAGGCCTCATCCAGCCTGGCCTTAAACACCTCCAGGAAGGAAGCAGCCACAACCTCCCTGGGCAACCCATTCCAGTGTCTCAAAGCACCAGAAATAGCCAAAACATAAACCAGGTTGAAGTTGAAATTAAATGTCTCATCCAACCTGGCTTTAAACACCTCCAGGGAGGAAGCAGCCACAACCTCCCTGGGCAACCTGTGCCAGTGTCTCAAAGGACCAGAAATTGCCAAAACATAAACCAGGTTGAAGTTGAAATTAAATGTCTCATCCAACCTGGCCTTAAACACCTCCAGGGAGGAAGCAGCCACAACCTCCCTGGGCAACCCATTCCAGTGTCTCAAAGGACCAGAAACAGCCAAAACATAAACCAGGTTGAAGTTGAAATTGAATGCCAGCAAAAATATTGATCTCAACAATGAGACTTAACTAACCCTAAAATAAAGCCTCCTTGATGATTGCCTAATTTGCAGTGACCAAAAGGCAAGCATGTGCAAGAAAACAGCTTGTAATGCCATGGTTTGCCAAGTACTTTACCTGA
Source organism: Tricholaema leucomelas (assembly GCA_013400475.1). Lineage (NCBI taxonomy): Eukaryota > Metazoa > Chordata > Aves > Piciformes > Lybiidae > Tricholaema lacrymosa > Tricholaema leucomelas. The sequence goes on along the minus strand of WAAF01007730.1, from coordinate 330,491 downwards.
GTGGTTTGAGACTCATCATTTCATCACGTTTTTTCTCTTTCCTTTTAAGCTCAGACTCAGTTGACTTCAGTTTGTCTGGAGCCAGGCGCAGCTTTGACTGCAGATCGCTGATGACATCCTGCAGCTCGGCCTCTGTCTGGAAAACTCTTTGGCAAACAGGACAACAGGATTGGTTCTCCTCAGTCAGCTGTGTAATGAACTGGGAATAAACTGCAGTGGCTCCAGCAAGCACAGCTGGTTTAGGAAGAAACAAAAGATGTGATGTTTAGGAAGCAGAACATTGTCAGACCTGGGATATCTACCGACTGAAAGTGAAGATGGAATTGGAACCCATAAAACTCAGAGGTAGGGAACCACAATCTCAGTGTGGTGGGGTTGGAAGGGACCTTTGGAGATCATCCATCCAACACCTTTGCTAAAGCAGGGGTACCCACAGCACCTTGCCCAGCATCACAATGTCCAGATTGGTTTGGACTATCTCCAGAGAAGGAGACTCCACAGCCTCTCTGGGCAGCCTGTGCCAGTGCTCTGGGACCCTTCCAGTCAAGAAATTCCCCCTCGTGTTGAGCTGGAACCTCCTGTGCTGCAGCTTCCATCCACTGCTCCTTGTTCTATCTCAGGGAGCAGTGAGCAGAGCCTGTCCCCCTCTTCTGACCCCCAGCCCTCAGGTGTTTATAAACACTGATTCAATCCCCTCTCAGTCTTCTCTTCCCCAGACTAAACTGCCTTGGGTTCCTCAGCCTCTCCTCCTAAAGCAGTGCTCCAGTCCCCTCACCATCCTTGGAGCTCTCCACTGGACCCTCTCAAACCATGGTGGGGATGAGTTAACCCACTGGACCCTCTCCAGCCATGGTGGGGCTGGGTTGATCCACTGGACCCTCTCAAACCATGGTGGGGACGAGTTGATCCACTGGACCCTCTCCAGCCATGGTGGGGCTGGGTTGATGCACTGGACCCTCTCCAGCCATGGTGGTGTTGGGTTGATGGTTGGACTGGATGATCTTGGAGGTCTTTTTCTAACCCAAAGAGTTGTGGGAAGCAACAACCCCAGCAGAGAATGACAGCATCCCTGTGTGCGACCGACATTCAAAACAAGGTTTAGGGGAAGCCAAACCAGAGCTCTGTGAGTTTACCTCGCTGCTTTGAGCTTTTTTCAATGTCATCCTGAAGTCTCTTCAGATCACTGTCAAAATCCTGGCTTCCACAGACATCAGAGAGGCGAGCTTCATGGTGGTACAACTGCTCCTCCTTCTTTTTCAGCTCACTGCTGGTGTGAGTTTTATCGTATTCCACCGACGCCAGCCGTTTGCTGAAACAGCAGCACACAAACTCTTTCTATTACCAAAGAAACAACCTCCAGATTCTGAGCTGTTTAAAGCAAAACCAAAACCAGGGGAGGTTAGTTTGAAATGTGCATTACAGGGCACAGCAAGCAGGGAGGAAACTTGTAGTGATGACTTGAAGCCAAGATGGGCACACAGTTTGGGAGTTTACGCTGGAGCTGAGAAAGAAATTCCTTCCAGTGAGGGTGGGGAGACACCAGGATTGCCCAGGGAGGTTGTGGATGTCTCCTCCCTGGGGGTGTTAAAGGCCAGGCTGGATGAGGCTCTGTTGTGGTAGGCCTGATAGGCCCAAAATAGGCTTATACATGTCCTGCTTTGCCTAGGCATGTTTTTCTGCTCCACCAGAGAGGCAAGCACGGGGAATGGACACAAAAGGACCTGGAACCATAGAGCCTGGCCTGCCCAGGGTCCTGTGGTGTAAGGTACACACACTTAGCTTGTGCCTGCCTAGGGCAAGGCCTGTGCTTTTCCCAAATGAGGGAAAAGTGAGCCTGTGGCTTTGCCTGATATGGTAAGGTTTGGCTAACTGCCATCCTGATTGGCTATTCTGTGTCCAAAGGGCAATTAATCTTGGCCCACATTGATGAAAGGAGATAGGCAGGTGAACAACCTGCTTTTGCTTCCTGCTTTCCTTCCCTGCTCTGTGCCTGCTCTCTCTGCTGTGCCCAGCCCTGCTGCTCTTGCACACTGCCTTATTGCTTGCCTGCTAAACTCCACTGCTGTGAGTTACCAGGGGCAGACCCTGGACGTCCGCATGTGGTCGGCCTGTGTGGGCAGCTGACATCGTGCTGAGACTGCACAACATCTGCCTTCTGCACCTGAAGGTCCTGCTTAGAATCCCTGGACACATACACAGATCATCCAGAAGAAGCCAGGAGACAAGGTCAGAGATTGTCTGCGTCCTTTCCCCAGGAGCTGGGAAGATTCAAGCCTCAACATCCAACAAGACAGAGTCCCCTGAAAGCTTTTGGGCACTGTCTGGACTTTGGCTAGCCCCCATGAGGGTAATAATAATAATCTGTGAGTAAATGCTTAAATGCCTCTTTGTAATTCTCTACTGTCTTCTGCCATAGAGCAAAAAGAGCCACTTGAGCCTATCTAGTGGGTGAGTGGCATTTGACCACGGGAATCTTCTCTTCCAGTTCAATTAACGTTTATGTACTTTGCTGGTTATGACTAGATCTAGATATTATCCAGAGAATGTTTCCAGGACCGTGTAAGAACCCAAATATTATCAAAATTAGTGGTCAGGGGTGGTGAGAGTTCTGAATAGCAACATTAACAAACAATATTACTTTGGGAAAAGATCATCTCCCATCAATTAATTCCCCCTCCGCGACAGGCTCAAGCAATGCGGTCCAGTAAGAGGTGGCAGAGGGTTGGAACTGGATGATCTTCAAGGTCCCTTCCAATTCAAACCAGTCTGTGATCCTACATGACACAGCTCCACACAGAATGCCAGGTTGGAAGGGACCCCAAGGATCATCTGATCCATCCTTTCTAGGTGACAGTGTAGCTTAGGCTTCTGCAGGACACTTTGATTTTGCAGATACCCAAACAAGCAATAACAAATTAAACTCACAGGCACATTAAGCACATTAAAACTCTCCAATGTTTCTACTCACCATTACATCAATACTTAAGGAAACCTAATGAACTAAATGAATACCTAATGAACTAAATGAATACCTACTTCAGAGCTGCAAGATGATCCCTTGCCTGATTAATCTTTCTATTTTGAGCGTGAAGCCAGTCTTCAAGTTGGTTTTTGTTAGGGAAGTAGCCCATTAGTGATGTCAGTTCCTCAGAATGTCTTGATTTCACTTTTCTGATCTGCTCTTCTTTATCTGCCTGAAAGATTGAAACATTTAAGATTAACTTTTCCTGTCTTCCAGGTGATGTCACTAAGTGTGCCCATGGAGTGAATGGCTTCAGTGAAGTCAGACAGAAGCTTTGCAGGCGATTGTTGGCAAGCACACAAATACTGAGGAGACTTAAGCACACAAACCTCGAGGGGACTGCATTCATTTCATGTCCCTCTCTCACAAAATGGTAACAGAAAAATTACTTTGTCTTTCTTTAGCATGTCCTTCTGGGTAATGGTCATGGTATGCAGATTCAACTGCTCCATCTCCTGATCCAGCTTCCTAAGATCTTTGTCCAGGTTTATCTTCTCATTTTGCAGGGTTCGTACTTCCTGCTCCAGCGTTTCAATGTTGCTGCTCTTCTCAGCCTTCTCCAGCTCGTGCTCCTGGAGTACAAATCAAAACCAGGGCCTTAAAGAATTACACTAACCAATGAAGTTCTAACTAAAAGAAACAGAAGAGTCAGGAGGGAGAAACAGAAGAGTCAGGAGGGAGAAACAGAAGAGTCAGGAGGGAGAAACAGAAGAGCCAGGAGGGAGAAACAGAAGAGCCAGGAGGGAGAAACAGAAGAGCCAGGAGGGAGAAACAGAAGAGCCAGGAGGGAGAAACAGAAGAGCCAGGAGGGAGAAACAGAAGAGCCAGGAGGGAGAAACAGAAGAGCCAGGAGGGAGAAACAGAAGAGCCAGGAGAGAGAAACAGCTCTGCAGACACCATAGTCAGTGAACAAAGAGACGTAGGAGGTACTCCAAGAGCTGGAACAGAGATTCCCCCTGTGGCCCATGAAGATGATGATGGTGAGAAAAGTTGTTCCCTGCAGCCCATGGAGGTCTGTGGTGGAGCAGGGGGATACCTGAAGGAGGCTGAGACTCCAGGAGAAGCTCACAGGTTCCTAGCAGGACCTGTGACCCTGTGGAGAGAGAAGCCCACACTGCACCACTCTGTTCCTGAAGGACAACACTTCATGAAGGGGACCCTTGCTGGAGCAGTTCATTGTGAACTGCATCCAATGGGAAGGACTCATGCTGGAGGAGGTCATAGAGGATTGTGTCCCATGGGGGGAGCTCCACATGGGCTGGGGCAGAGGAAGAGTGAGAAAAGTCTCCCCCTAAGGACAAAGGAGCAGCAGCAGAGACCATCTCAGGTCAGACTTTCCTGGCCAGTAGCTGCAAACTACTAAGGGGACAAGGTGAGAGAGCTGGGGTTGTTCAGCCTGGAGAAGGCTCCAAGGAGACCTCCTTGTAGCTTGCCAGTACCTGAGAGTGGCCTATATGGTGGGAAGGACTTTTTACAGGGGCTTGTAGTGACAGAATGAGGATCAGTGGATTAGAACTAAGTGGAGACTACTAAGGGAACAAGGAGATAAGGAATAANTGTTCAGCCTGGAGAAGGCTCCAAGGAGATCTCCTTGTAGCTTGCCAGTACCTAAGGGTGGCCTATATGGTGGGGAGGGACCTTTTACAGGGGCTTGTAGTGACAGAATGATGATCAATGGACTAGAGCTGGAAGAAGGCAGATTTAGACTGCAGAAAAGGAATAAATTCTTTCCAGTGAGGGTGGTGAGACACTGGCACAGGTTTCCCTGGGAAGTTGTGGATGCTCTCTCCCTGGAGGTGTTCAAGGGCAGGCTGGATGAGACCTTGAGCAACTTGGGCTAGTGGAAGGTGTCCCTGCAGGGGATTTGAACTAGATGATCTTTAAGGTCCCTTCCAACCCAAACCATTCTATGACATCAGGAGCTGTGACTACTGCCCTGTTTACAACTCACCAAGCAAAAGGTCTACATTCTAAGGGTGCACTGTACAAAGAGTGAACAGTCCCTGCCCCAAAAGGTGAAACACCTGAAGAGGTAAAGCTTAGAGAAGGAATTGAAAGCACAAAAATGCAGCAGTTGGAGTAAACATCAGAAGTTTGGGGGGGTTTGTTGTCTGGGGAATTTGGTTTTCAATGCTAAAGCCACAAGTTGTTACTTCAAGGCTCTTGCTATTTTTCAGTGACATTAACTTACTGTCTTGGCAATCTCCTGATCCAGCTCCAGAATCCTGTCTGAAAACCCCTCCAGCTGCCTCAATTCATGTTTTACATTCTTCAGCTCAGCTTCTTTCTTATTTTGAATGTCTGATTTCAGGTCAATGGTTCTTTCCAAGCCAGTTTTCTTGTCTCTTTTCTCCTCTATCTGTTTCTGTTTCATTGCTTCTTTCCGTGCATATTCTCTCTGAAAGAAGGCAGCAATCATACACTCATTTTCATTTCATAACTCCACAGCCTTTAAACCCACTTCTTCACACCAGCCTGCAGCTGTTCACCACCTCACAGAAGACACTGAAATACTCACACAAGTAAAACCTGTCAGTTTCCTGTTGAAATATTTGGACAGGTAAATGCAGACACATCACACTGACAGCTTTCTAGAAGAGCAACTCTGTTGTGAAGATGAAGAAAAGGACCTGGGGGTACTGGTAGACAGTAGCTGAAAATGAGCCAGCAGTGTGCCCAGGTGGCCAAGAAGGCCAATGGCATCCTGGCCTGGATCAGTGCTGGGCCAAGTCCTGTTCAATATCTTTATTGATGATCTGGACCAGGGGATTGAGTCCAGCATCAGTAAGTTTGCAGATGACACCAAGCTAGGAGCAGCTGTGGAGCTGTTGGATGGTAGAAGAGGCCTGCAGAATGACTGTGCCAGGCTGGATGGGTGGGCAGAGGCTAGTGTGATGAGACTGAGCAAGACCAAGTACAGGATTCTGCACTTTGGCCACAACTTCAAGCAACACTACAGGCTGGGGCCAGAGTGGCTGAGAGCAGCCAGGCAGAGGGAGGGACCTGGGGGTGCTGGTAGAGAGGAGCTGAAGAGG
>WAAF01007730.1:313952-324250 GCA_013400475.1 Tricholaema leucomelas | reverse complement strand
GCCAAGCCTGGCTGGGGCACTTAGTGCCATGGTCTGGTTGATTGGCCAGGGCTGGGTGCTAGGTTGGGCTGGATGAGCTTGGAGGTCTCTTCCAGCCTGGTTGATTCTATGATTCTATGATATGATTCTAAGAAGTTGCTTCCTTCTTAACCACTGAAATTCTTCCTCAGGCTTGTCAATGATCCAGCTGCATGAGAGGGCTGCTGAGAAAAGCCTGCCTGAAGAACTGTGCCAATTCAGCTCATCTGATGGCCACTCTTAGCTCCAAAACTAGTTTCCACTGAAACATTCAGGGAATCTCAAAGACCTTCAGAGGTCTCTTCCAACCCCTACTGTTCTGTGATTTTGGTGAATTCGAAGTAAAGAATTCCAGAAGGGGAAAAAGAAGAAGCTTCAACTTCCCCTCCCTCTCAACATTCCTCCTCTTCCGTCTAGGATTACAAATGAGCCAAGGCCAATGGGATGAGACTCAACAAAGCCAAGTGCTGGGTCTTGCACTTGGGTCACAACAACCTCATGAATGCTCCAAGCTTGGGGCAGAGCAGCTGGAAATTGCCCAGTAGAAAACGACCCAAGGGTGCTAGCTGACAGCAGATGGAGATGAGCCAGCAGCGTGCCCAGGTGGCCAAGGCCACCAGCATCCTGGTTTGGATCAGTGATGCCAGCAGGACCAGGGCAGGGACTGCTCTCCTGTAGCCAGCACTGCTGAGGCCACACCTTGAACACTGGTTTCAGTTTGGGGCCCCTTACTCCAACAAGGACATTGATCGAGGCTGGGGAAGGGCAACGGAGCTGGGGAAGGGCAACGGAGCTGGGGAAGGGCAACGGAGCTGGGGAAGGGCAACGGAGCTGGGAAGGGTCTGGAGAAGAATGCTGGGGAGGAGCAGCTGAAGGAACTGTAGCTGCACAGCCTGGAAAAAAAGGAGGCTGAGAGGAGANGCTGGGGAAGGGCAACAGAGCTGGGGAAGGGCAACAGAGCTGGGGAAGGGCAACAGAGCTGGGAAGGGTCTGGAGAAGAATGCTGGGGAGGAGCAGCTGAAGGAACTGTAGCTGCACAGCCTGGAAAAAAAGGAGGCTGAGAGGAGACCTCATTGCTCTCTCCATGAAAGGAAGCTAGAGCCAGGTGGGGATCAGTTTCTTCTCTGAGGTAACAAGCAAAAACACGAGAGCAAACTGCCTGAAGCTGCACCAGGGGAGGTTCAGGTTGGACACAAGGAACAATTTCTTCACTGAAAGAGTGGTTAAGCCCTGGAAGAGGCTGCCCAGGGTTGTGGTGGAGTCCCTCTCCCTGGAAGCATTCCAAACAACGCACAGATGTGGAGCTGAGGGACACAGTTTAGTGGTGACCAGGCAGTGCTCTGTGATTCAATGAGGACATGCTAATAACCAAGAGGTCTCTTACCAGGGCACGCTCTGCAGCTTCTGCCTCTCTGTCCTGCCTCTCCTTCAGCAAGGCCTGGAAGCTGGTGAGGTGCCTGTCGCTGAAGGGCGCTCGCTCGAAGCCGTCGATCCCCAGCTGCGCCGCCAGGGACTGCACCAGCGAGTCCCTGGTGGAGATGTGCTCTTGGTGACGATCTGCCTGCAGCTGCAGACGACCTTCACAAAGACAAAACGTGATGAAGAATCACAGCATCACAGACTGGTCTGGGTGGGAAGAGACTTTTCAAGCTTATCTAAGTCCAACCCCCACCCCTGCAGTCAAGCAGGGACATCTGCAGCTAGAGCAGGTTGGTCAGAGGCCTGCAATGGCTGCAGGGATGGAATCATAGAATCAACCCAGTTGGAAGAGAGCTCCAAGATCATCCAGTCCAACCTAGCACCCAGCCCTAGCCAATCAACCAGACCATGGCACTAAGTGCCCCAGCCATGTTTTGTTTCAACATCTCCAGGCACAGCCACTCCACCACCTCCCTGGGCAGCCCATTCCAATGCCAATCACTCTCTCTTGCCAATTACTCTCTCTGGCAAGAACTTCCTCCTAACATCCATCCTAGATCTCCCCCTGCACAACTTGAGGCTGTGTCCCCTTCTTCTGTTGCTGGTTGCCTGGCAGCAGAGCCCAACCCCACCTGGCTCCAGCCTCCCTTCAGGTAGTTGTAGACAGCAATGAGCCCTGCCCTGAGCCTCCTCTGCTGCAGGCTGCACACCCCCAGCTCCCTCAGCCTCTCCTCATGGGATTTGTGTTCCAGGCCCCTCCCCAGCCTTGCTGCCCTTCTCTCAACACCTTCCAGCACCTCAACATCTCTCTTGAACAGAGGAGCCCAGAACTGGACACAGCACTCAAGGTGTGGCCTGAGCAGTGCTGAGTGCAGGGGCAGAAGAACCTCCCTTGTCCTGCTGGCCACACTGTTCCTGAGCCAGGCCAGGATGCCATTGGCTCTCTTGGCAACCTGGGCACACTGCTGCCTCATCTTCAGCTACTATCTACCAGCACCCCCAGGTCCCTTTCTTCCTGGCTGCTCTCCAGCCACTCTGTCCCCAGCCCGTAGTGCTGCTTGGGGTTGTTGAGCTTCTACCACCTCTCTCGGCAACCTGAGACAGGGTTTCACTACCCCCAGTAGGAAAAATATCTTCCTTCTCTCCAGTCTGAATCTCCCTCTTTTAGTTTAACATAAGAGTTAAACTGAAAGGGGCCCTTTTTAGTTTAAGCCATCATCTCTTGTTCTGCCACAGCAGGCCCTACGTCTGTCCCCAGCTTTGTGGTTAGCCTCCTTAAGTGCTGAAAGGCCACCAGAAGGTGTCCCTGGAGCTTTCTCTTCTGAACAAGCCCAGCTCTCAGAGCCTGGCCTCACAGCAGAGGGCTTCCAGCCCTCCCATCACTCTGACCAGCCCCAAGCTGAGCCATGCCAAACCTTCATGATTTTTCTCTCTTACTCAAACACTCTCAGCCAATCCCCTGTGGCTGGGAGGAATTTCCTCATATAAAGCAAGCAGAGCTCAGACAGTGAACACTGTGAACCAAGGCTGACACTGATCTAAGTCATCACAAATGATGCATTTGGGATAGCTTTATAAAGAACAAAGGAACTGCAGGATGTAATCAGAGCTCAGAACAACAGAAGATTAAAGCTTCCCAGACAGGAACACTCAGACCTGTCCATTTGTGAAACATCCATTTGCAGATGACCCCAAACTCACACATATTTTAGGAGGGTCTGTCCAGTTCAAATCCTCTCAGGTCTTATCAGTAGATCTATTTCAGATCTTAATTAGGCTGAAGAATAAATACCAGGTTAGAGAAGAAGTCTAAATTACCTCGTTCAACAAGCAGCTCTGATTTCTCACTGTTATATCTCTGGCACTCTTTGATGGCTCTATCCAACTCATGCTTGCAGTCTGACAACCTCTTCTCCTTCTCCTTCACTGTTTTCTGGTGGTTTTCATATCTGTCCCTTAGTTGTTCATCTGTTCCTTGAAAAACCTGCACATCAAATACAACACAAAATAGCACCAGGTTTGTAACTTCAATTCAAAGCCAATTAATGTTGCATTAGAGGTTTTTTTAACAGAACAGGATTCAAGAAGATGTAAAACACCTCCCCCACTGAATTTCTGTGAGATAAAAAGCTACCAAGACAAAAAAAGGAAGAAAATGTATTTTTCTTAGGCTGATAGGGCAAATGAACCTGATTTTTGTTACCAGCTCAATCTCTTTCTCTTAGGCTGATAGAGCAAATGAATCTGATTCTTACCACTCCAATCTCTTTCTCTTAGGCTGATAGAGCAAATGAATCTGATTCTTACCACTCCAATCTCTTTATCTTAGGCTGATAAAGCAAATGAATCTCATTCTTACCACTCCCATCTCCTTCTCTTAGGCTGATAGAGCAAATGAATCTGATTTTTGTTACCACCCCAATCTCTTTCTCTTAGGCTGATACAGCAAATGAATCTGATTTTTGTTACCACTCCCATTTCTTTATCTTAGGCTGATAGAGCAAATTAATCTGATTTTTACCACTCCCATCTCTTTCTCTTAGGCTGATAGAGCAAATGAATCTCATTCTTACCACTCCCATCTCTTTCTCTTAGGCTGATAGAGCAAATGAATCTGATTTTTGTTACTACCCCAACCTATTTTCCTTAGGCTGACAGAGCAAATGAATCTGATTTTTACTCAAATCTATTTTTCTTAGGCTGACATTAGATTAATTTGTTCTTTTTTACCACTACCAAACTCCTCTCCACGTTTGAAGATAACTTTGGGTGCTTTGCCATCACCTCAGCAGACTGACAATTATTTTACCAGAGAGAAACAAAACAAAATCTCCAAGGCAAGGAGATGAAGAATATTAAGGTCAGGAGCTGGCCCATATTAGCTAAAACAAGTGCTGGCTGTCATCAGCACACAGCCAGAAGCAGACAGGTTTAAGTTACAGGGCACAGAAAGTTGTTGTTACCAATGACTAGCATTTGGATGTGAAATGTTGTCAGTATTTGCCTTCCTGACAGGCTGCTCTGTGGTGGAAGGCAAGGGCCACAAGTAATTTAACCCAAATTACAAATGGCTCTGTTGAGCCAGATTGGCCATATCTGATAGTATCAAGTGAGCTGAGTGGGCTGGGAACAAGTTCCTCAGCAGCATCTGATGCTAATGATGTATTTAATTAGGCAGCAAAAGACAGGCTGATTCCTCAGCTGAAAGGAGAACAGAATGCAACCTAAAAGCCAACCTTCTCCATCTTCTGCTGCAGATCTTGATTGTCTTTCTCCATCTGCCTCCTCCTGCTCTCCAGGGCTTTCACCTCGTTGTCCAGCTTCATCACTTTCATGAGATTCTGTTCCACTGCTGCCAGAGAACTCTGCAAAGAAGCAATGCTCTAAATGAAGCATCTCATCAGCTGAGGAATCTCATTATCTATTGTCCTATACACTACAGCCGCTCTAAGTGTAAAACCTAAGAGGCTGAGAGAGGTTCAGCCTGGAGAACAGCAACCCCAGGGGGGATGTGATCAATGCTCAACAAGAGCATGAAGGGTGGGGACAAGAGGACGGGATCAGACTCTTATCAGTGGTGCTAAGTGACAGGACAAAGGGCAGTGGGCACAAACTGGAAACCAGGAGGTTCCATCTGAACAGGAGGAGAAACGTCTTTGGTGTGAGAATGCTGGAGCTGGCTGCCCAGAACGGTTGTGGAGTTTCCTTCTCTGGAGAGCTTCCAAACCAAGCTGGACATAGTGTTCCTGGGCAAGCTGACGTGGGTCCTTTAGCAGCAGAAGCTGGACTGGATGATCTGCAGAGGTCCCTTCCAGTCCCCACTATGCTGGGATACTGTAATACAGTAGTTCTAGTTCCCAGATAAACTAAGCTGCAAAACCCTAACGTCACCACAAGAATTTCCAAACTATTCTCTTCAACTGCCAATGACTCTATCCAGACTGGACCAGCATCTGCCAGGCATGTTTGATTCTGCTTCAAAGCCAAGGATTAGATAACACCACAGAAAGGTGTAAGAATTGAATCAAGACACTTGCCCAGATTCTCCATCTCCCTGTGTCTTTTAGCACTGATGTTTCGTATTACAGTCTAAAGGCCACTGCTGTCCAAATTACCTTTAGGGGCTCAAGCTGACTCTCTATGGATTTTACATTCTCCTTAGAAGCCACCAGTTGAGCCTCTCTGTTGCTCAGATGATCCTGGATTTCCTGTGCTTTCTCTTTGTTCTGCTTTAGGTACTTCAGTTCTGTCTGACACTCTTTGACTTTGGAGCTTTGTTTCATGCGTACCTGACGGAGAGTTTCCAGGGCTTTAATGTACCTTTAAAAAAGACAAAGTTTCAGACCCTGCTGGCAATACAACAATTATTTTGGTTTTTTTTACTGTCAGGGTGGTGAGAGCCTGGCTCAGGTTGTCCAGAGAGGTGGGAGAGGTTCCCATCCCTTGGAACCATTCCAGGTCATAGAATCAGCCAGGTTGGAAGAGACCTCCAAGCTCAGCCAGCCCTACCTAGCACCCAGCCCTAGACAGTCAACCAGACCATGGCACTGAGTGCCCCAGCCAGGCTTGGCTTCAACACCTCCAGGCACAGCAACTCCACCACCTCCCTGGGCAGCCCATTCCAATGCCAATCACTCTCTCTGACAACAACTTCTTCCTAACATCCAGCCTAGACCTCCTCTGGCACAACTTGAGGCTGTGTCCCCTTCTTCTGTTGCTGGCTGCCTGGCAGCAGAGCCCAACCCCAGCTGGCTACAGCCTTTCTTCAGGTAGCTGTAGACAGCAATGAGCTCTGCCCTGAGCCTCCCCTCCTCTTCTGCAGGCTGCACACTCCCAGCTTCCTCAGCCTCCTCACAGGCCTTGTGTTCCTGGCCTCTCACCAGATTTCCTGCCCCTGACAGGTCAGGCTGGCTGAGGCTCTGAGCAATCTGCTCTAGCTGCAGATGTCCCTGCTGACTGCAAGTGGGTTGGACTGGATGAGCTTGAAAGGTCCCCTCCAACCCAAAGCCTTCTCTGATGCATGAATACCAATATATCAAACAATACCTTAGACACTTTCAACACACCTACATTATGAAAGACATTTCTTACTTAGCTTCTACACAGTGAAAGAGAAAAACCTTGTTGCTGAGAAGATCTCATCAAATTTCTGCTTGAGGGCTTTCCCTTCACTTAAAGGCCAGTTGGATTCTTCTTGGTGGCAGAAGATGACGTTGTTGAGCACTGCTTTGGACACACCAAGGGCACTGATCATCTCTCGGTCAATTTCTGCACACTTGGAACTCAGGCTGACCTTCTCACCGTGCCTGTGGACAGAAAGAAGGTCCCCAAAGAAGTTGCCAGAAGATCATTTTAAAAGCAAGCTGCCTTTTCATAGACTCATAGAATCAAGTAGGTTGGAAGAGACCTCATCCAGACCAACCTAGCACCCAGCCCTGGCCAGTCAACCAGACCATGGCACTAAGTGCCCCAGCCAGGCTTGGCTTCAACACCTGCAGGCACAGCCACTCCACCACCTCCCTGGGCAGCCCATTCCAATGCCAATCACTCTCTCTGCCAACAACTTCTTCCTAACATCCAGCCTAGACCTGCCCTGGCACAGCTTGAGGCTCTGTCCCCTTCTGTTGCTGATTGCCTGGCAGAAGAGCCCAAACCCAGCTGGCTACAGCCTCCCTTTTGGTAGTTGTAGACAGCAATGAGGTCTGCCCTGAGCCTCCTCTGCTGCAGGCTGCACACCCCCAGCTCCCTCAGCCTCTCCTCACAGGGCTGTGCTCCAGGCCCCTCCCCAGCCTTGCTGCCCTTCTCTGGGCACCTTCCAGCACCTCAACATCTCTCTTGAATTGAGGAGCCCAGAACTGGACACAGTACTCAAGCTGTGTCCTGAGCAGTGCTGAGTACAGGGGCAGAATAACCTCCCTTGTCCTGCTGGCCACACTGCTCCTGAGCCAGGCCAGGATGCCACTTGCCTTCTTGGCCACCTGGGCACACTGCTGTATCCAGTCCAACCATTAACCCAGCACTGCCAGATTAATGGCTGTGCCACATCCCTCAGCACCACATCTACAAGGTTTTGAACTCCCTCTGCCACTGCCATGTGCAGCCTAGTCCAGATCTTAACCACTCTTTAAGTGAAGAAATTGTTCTTCATGTCCAACCCAAACTTCCCCTTTCACACCTTGAGGCCATTTCCTGTTGACTTTTTGTCCCTGGAAGAGATTGGTCCCCACCTGGCTCCAGCCTCATTTCAGAGTGTTGTAGTAGAGAACAATGAGGCCTCCCCTCAGCCTCCTTTTGTCCAGGTTGAACAACTCCAGTTCCCTCAGTTGCTTCTCACAAGACCCGTCCTCCAGACCCCTCACCAGCCTCTTTGCCCTTCCCTGGCCCTGCTCCAGCCCCTCAATGTCCTTCTTGGAGTGAAGGGCCCAAAACTGAAGTCAGTATTTGACATATGGCCTCACCAGTACCGAGTACAGAGGAACAATCACTGCCCTGGTCCTGCTGGCTACAGTTTGATACCAGCCAGGATGCTGTTTGCCTTCTTGGCCACTTGGGCACACTGCAGCCTGTCGACCAACATGTAAAACAAAGGGAAAAAAACCCATAGCAGCTTACCTTGTTCTAGTAATGACAGATTCTAGCGTTTTAAACTCTGTTTTCTTGCCTTTCTGGGTACAGATCATGGATCTCTGGACAGCCAGGAGCTCTCCATTTACATCTCGAAACTGCAATCGAATCTGAGCTCTCACATCTGTTTCATTGGCAACCTTCAGTAGAAACAAAAACCAAACTAAGTAAGGACAATTCCTCTCAATGTCCAAACAAACACATGTCTCCCTGGCTGGGGCTCATGTTCTGAACTCCCCCAGCTCTCTGTCTATCCTGCAATGATATAAGCAGCTCATGTCTGCCTAGATCTTAGCATCCCTGTTTTCATAGAATGGTTTGGGTTGCTGGGGGGGGGACCTTAAAAATCATTTAGTTCCAACCCCTTGTGCAGTAGAGTAGTTTACTTCAGAGTAAACACACATTTAAACAGCCTCAAGCTGTGCCAGGGCAGGTTTAGGCTGGATGTTAGGAGGAAGTTCTTCATAGCAAGAGTGATTTGCATTGGAATTGGCTGCCTGGGGAGTTGGTGGAGTCACCATCCCTGGAGGTGTTTAAAAGGAGGCTGGATGAGGCACTTAGTGCCAAGGGTTAATTAGAAGGCGACAGGTTGCTCTCCATGATCCCAGAGGTCCTTTCCAACCTGCTTCATTCTGTGGTTAAATGCAGTCACTATGGTTTTTACCTTTGGATCATGTACAAACGAGTTTCCTTTGGTGCCAGGAGGAAAATCTCCAGTGGATATGTATTTAAGACATTCAATGATAGTCTAAGAGGACAGAAATAAATAGTTATAAGTTATAATTATAGTTATAATATATATATGTTATAATTACTTATAAATAAGTAACTTAAACGAGATGAACAGTAAGAAAAACACAGCAGCAGCCCAAATTCTTACAAATGAGTTCAATGTGCGAGGAGAGGGAAATAAGAAGTGATTTGGGGAGTATCATGAGAATATGGTACTTTGCCACATGAGTTTTAACCAGGATGTGGATTCAGTTTGCTCTGAAAAATATCAACCAGCCCTCTGCATACTCCAGGCAAGACCTCTGATCGTGTGCTGACAAACAGCACATCTGCAGGGCTGAAACTTGCTGTTCCTCGTAAATATTTTGGCCCTATCCTTAATTCCTTCCTGTCGAGACCATTAAGGCCTTTCAGAGCTCTTCACAGGTCAACAGGCAGTCAGCCTTACCGTTTTCCCTGCACCGTTTGGTCCCACCAAAATAGTTAGGGGATTAAAGAAAGTGATAATCTGTTTGTCTTTATCCTCCACCCCAAAGCTCCTCACGCCCAGGATGCTCATTTTCTCGATCTTCGACATTCCTGCAGAGCTCCTCCTCGGTCAGAAGTGGAAATGTTATAAACCCTGCAAAACAAAGCCCCGTGAGAACTCCAGGAGGCAAAAATCACAGCTGCCAAGACGCTCTTAACGCTTCTGCACCTGCGTATGTGTCTTCAACAACGCAGCTAAGGCTCCTCAGCCGCGGCTGGAAGCACAGGGCATACAAAGGTACAAACCCGTTGGGTTTATTCAGAAGTGGAGCAACTTAAGAGGAGCAGACTGTTTATCATTAAATAGAAAGCAAGAACCAGAAAGAGGCTATTAAATCCCAAGCAAAGGCCAACAATCCACGTTGCAAACCCCACATGCTGCTTTCTGAATGCCCCGGCCACAACAGAAGCGCCAATATGTTGTTTTCCCTTGAAAGCCATCCACTGCCGTGCGGCAGGATCAGCTTTACTGCCACCTCTGTTTCTGTCTGGGGACATCCATCGTTACTTTTGTCCCGACGTGTGGGAGAAAAGAAAGAGACTGCACCGCGAAGTGAAAGCGGGCAAGGCCCAGGGGCAGCGCAGCAATAGGAGCTGCTGTTGCTGCTACGGAGTGTGGTGACTGATGGAGGCAACTCCTACCCACATCCCCACCCTTGCTCCGCAGCAAACAGCTGTCTTCAGAGCGTCTAGTTCAGCTCTGTTCATATGGCCCAACCAGCCCTGCGCGGGGCCTTCTTTAGTCTGTCCCCTCCGCTCTCCCCATCCCCTCCACTCTCCCCTCGAGGCTCTCCCTATCCCCGCCGCTCTCCCCTCGAGACTCTCCCTATCCCCTCCGCTCTCCCCTCGAGGCTCTCCCCATCCCCTCCGCTCTCCCCTCGAGGCTCTCCCCCTCCCCTCCGCTCTCCCCTCGAGGCTCTCCCCTCGAGGCTCTCCAAGAGCACACGTCTGAACGACACAGAGGAAGAGGATGGGTT
>WAAF01007730.1:296946-313918 GCA_013400475.1 Tricholaema leucomelas | reverse complement strand
CTCTCCCCCTCCCCTCCGCTCTCCCCTCGAGACTCTCCCTATCCCCTCCGCTCTCCCCTCGAGGCTCTCCCCCTCCCCTCCGCTCTCCCCTCGAAGCTCTCCCCATCCCCCCAGGTCTCCGCCCGTCCTCTCGCTTTCCCCTCACGACTCTGCCCATCCCCCTCCTCCCTCCCTCCCGGGCCGGCAGGGCCGAGTCCAGGCCCTTCCGAAACGTCTCGGTGGAGAGGCCGAGGGGTGCTCTGCCCTGCCCGGCCACCTCTGCGGTTGGAAGCAGGCAGCAGCGGTGGGGCCCGGGCGAGCAAGGGCATTTCCTGGAGAAAGCCCGCTGCCAGGGCAGAAGTGGGCAGCCGGAGTTCCCCGCCCGCAGCGCCGCGCTGCAGCGGGGGTGGACACTTTCCAAAGGAGAGACGATGGCACCGCCACGGCGGGGGCGGCCATTCCATTCCATCCCCACCTCCATCCCCTCCAAGCCTGCCCCGCCGTCTCCCCGCAAACCTCCGTCCGCCGCCGCCGCCGTCCCGCGCTCCCCGACAGCCACCGCGGCCTCTGCCACGCCCCCGGTGACAGCGGATCTCGCCCCCCTCACCCAGCCCAGCCCCCGGTGACAGCGGATCTCGCCCCCCTCACCCAGCCCAGCCCCCGGTGACAGCGGATCTCGCCCCCCTCACCCAGCCCAGCCCCCGGTGACAGCGGATCTCGCCCCCCTCACCCAGCCCAGCCCCCGGTGACAGCGGATCTCGCCCCCCTCACCCAGCCCAGCCCCCGGTGACAGCGGATCTCGCCCCCCTCACCCAGCCCAGCCCCCGGTGACAGCGGATCTCGCCCCCCTCACCCAGCCCAGCCCCCGGTGACAGCGGATCTCGCCCCCCTCACCCAGCCCAGCCCCCGGTGACAGCGGATCTCGCCCCCCTCACCCAGCCCGGCCCCCGGTGACAGCGGATCTCGCCCCCCTCAGCGAGCCCGGCCCCCGGTGACAGCAGATCCCAACCCCCACACCGAGCCCGGCCCCCGGTGACAGCAGATCCCAACCCCCTCACCGAGCCCGGTCCCCGGTGACAGCAGATCCCGCCACCTCAACGAGCCGGGCCCACGGCACTGCGCAGGGTCCTTTCTCCGTGTTCCGAAGGCTGCTCTGCCCAGCTGTGGCCGCAGCTGGGGACGAGAGGAGTTGCGCAGCCGCAGAGCCGAGCCGCTCCTGGCGCAGCAGCTCCGTGCAGCCGCTCGGCATTGCCACAATCCAAGATAAACTTCACAGCCATCTTCAGACGCTTCCAGAAGCTTTATTTATAGAAAGGTGACACGGGGGTTATTGCACTGATGTGTGTCTGGAGAGCCTGTCCCGGAGCTGCCCAGTTGTGGCTCGGCTGCTCAGCAGCACAGTGCCCTCCGTCGCTGCTTTCCTTGTGCCGACGCTTTCCCACGTCGCTGGTGGGTGGTGCACGCTCCGTGTCCTGCCTCTGCAGCCGCTCCGACCTCCAGAAAGTGCTCCAAAAGGCACAGGTTAGCAGGGAGGAGTGTCCCGTTTCACACGGTCTCCTTCCCCGCCGATAGGCGATCTCCGCTCTTAATCAGCGCTTCCTACGCTCATAGAATCATCATAGAATCAACCAGGTTGGAAGAGAGCTCCAGGCTCAGCCAGTCCAACCTAGCACCCAGCCCTGCCCAACCAACCAGACCATGGCACTAAATGCCCTATCCAGGCTTGGCTTCAACACCTCCAGGGACAGCGACTCCACCACCTCCCTGGGCAGCCCATTCCAATGCCAATCACTCTCTCTGCCAACAACTTCCTCCTAACATCCAGCCTAGACCTGCCCCGGCACAGCTTGAGACTGTGTCCCCTTCTTCTCTTGCTGCTTGCCTGGCAGCAGAGCCCAACCCCACCTGGCTACAGCCTCCCTTCAGGTAGCTGCAGACAGCAATGAGCTCTGCCCTGAGCCTCCTCTGCTGCAGGCTGCACACCCCCAGCTCCCTCAGCCTCTCCTCACAGGGCTGTGCTCCAGGCCCCTCACCAGCTTTGTCGCCCTCTTGTGGACACCTTCCAGCATTTCAACGTCTCTCTTGAATTCAGGAGCCCAGAACTGGACACAGCACTCAAGGTGGGGCCTGAGCAGTGCTGAGTCCAGGGGCAGATTTGCTTTGGTTGTGTGATAAATGGGGAATATATGATTCATATCAGTGGCAGAAACTGATGGAAAGCATAAAGAATCAATAAGATTAACAACCCTACTGCTGTGGAACCAGAAACCTGTGAGAGGCTTTGTGCTATCAACAGGAACAAAGAGGACACTGAAGAGCCATACAGAGGGATGGTTCCAGCCTTGCATCTGAAGGAACAAGAGAGGGAAGAAGAGATCCTCCCCCCACTGCCCCGAGTTTTACCCATTCCAAGAAACAAGTTGCCTAAGTCTGCCCTTTCTTGGAATAGTTAATGCAGATGTATATAGAAGTAGAATGTAAACCTGAAGCTAACAAATTAATTCATGCTTCTTGGTGGAGAATACTCACCACGGCACCCAGCGCTGTTTGCTTGCTTTTAGAGCCATAGAATTAACCAGGCTGGAAGAGACCTCCAAGCTCATCCAGTCCAACCTAGCACCCAGCCCTATCCAATCAACCAGACCATGGCACTAAGTGCCTCATCCAGGCTTTTCCTGAACACCCCCAGGGACGGCGACTCCACCACCTCCCTGGGCAGCCCATTCCAATGCCAATCACTCTCTCTGACAACAACTTCCTCATCACATCCAGCCTAGACCTCCCCCAGCACAACTTGAGGCTGTGTCCCCTTGTTCTATTGCTGGTTCCCTGAGAGAAGAGACCAACCCTACCTGGCTACAGCCTCCCTTCAAGTAGTTGTAGACAGCAATGAGCTCTGCCCTGAGCCTCCTCTGCTGCAGGCTGCACACTCCCAGCTCCCTCAGCCTCTCCTCATAGGGTTTGTGTTCCAGGCCCTTCACCAGCCTTGTCACCCTTCTCTGGACACCTTCCAGCACCTCAACAAATTACCTGAATAAAATCTTTTTAACTCGTTCTGAGCCTGTCCTTTCTTACAGTTGGAAGGCACTTTGAAGACTACCAGACCCAACTGTTCTCTCACTCTGCCTAGGCTGGTGCTAAACCACGACCCTCAGCACCACGTTTCTGCTTCTTTGAAGCCCCCTTCCAGAGATGAGGATTCAACCACTTCCCTGGGAAGCCTGTTCCAAGCTTTGAGAACCCTTTCAGTGAAGAGTTTTTTTCTAACATCCAACCTAAACCTCCTCTGGTGCAGCTTGAGGTCCTGCAGAGTGCTATGAGGCTGATGAGGGGACTGCAGCACTGCCTGATGAGGAGAGGCTGAGGGCCCTGGGGCTGCTTAGTCTGGAGAAGAGAAGACTGAGGGGGGATCTAATAAACGTTTATAAATCTCTGAGGGCTGGGGGTCAGGAGGGAGGGGACAGGCTCTGCTCACTGCTCCCTGGGATAGGATAAGGAGCAGTGGATGGAAGCTGCAGCACAGGAGGTTCCAGCTCAACACAAAGGGAAAATTCTTGACTGGAAGGGTCCCAGAGCCCTGGCACAGGCTGCCCAGAGAGGCTGTGGAGTCTCCTCTGGAGCCTTTCAGGGCCTGTCTGGATGTGTTCCTGTGTGCCTTGAGCTAGATTGTGTGGTCCTGCTCTGGTGGGGATTTGGACTGAATGATCTCTTTGGCTTCCTTCTGACATCCTGTGATCCTGTGATTTCCTCTCATCCTGTTGCTTGTTCCTTGGGAGAAGTGACTAAGCCCCCACCTCACTTCATCTTCCTTGCAGAGAGCAATGAGGTCTCCCCTCAGCCTCCTTTTCTCCAGGCTGAACAACCCCAGGTCCCTCAGCTGCTCCTCACCAGCCCTATTCTCCAGACCCTTCACCAACTTTGTTGCCTTTCTCTGGACACAGTCCAGCTCCTCAATGTGCTTCTTAGAGTGAGAGGCCCCAAGCTGAACCCAGTATTTGAAGTGCAGCCTGAGCAGTGCTGAGTATAGTGAGGAAGAGTCACCTTTCTAGTCCTGCTGATGCAGGTCACGATGCTGTTTGCCACTTTAGCCACCTGGGCACACTGCTGGCTCACATTCAACCTTTGTGCTACTCTCTGAGGGTTCAGTGGGACCTGTTACTTCACTTGCTGCCTCCTTGGGCTGACAGCACAGTTATCAGACTTTCAGAGCCTGTAAACCTGTGAACACGAAAGCTGAGGAGAGAAGGGACTACTTGAGTCAGTGTTTCCAGCCTCCTGCAATGCAAATTATCATGTCAGCCCTTCTAGAAATCTCTCAATGCCCCTTTAGAAAACTGGCTGAGCCTTTAGGTGTCCCTGCCTCTGGCAGGGGGTTGGAACTAGATGATCTTTAAGGTCCCTTTCTATGATTCTATAATTGGGAAGAAGAACAGCTAGCAGTCACAAACTCCAACAGCTTCCAGCCTAGCCCTCTGATGGCTGCAGTCTCCCCCATTTCAGCTGCTGCTCTTTGTGTCTCACACTATCCTACAGCAGTATTTTTCCTTCAGCTGCCCATCCTTCCTTGGCATCTTTTTAATCACTGTGCTGTCCTCATTTACCTGATCTGGTTTAGTTTCTGTATGTACAGTCAGCTCTGATTTCACTCTACCCTACGGATGCAAAGACAGGACACTTGCATCTGGGAATCAGGACCTTGCATATTGATCTCATTGGCTTCTACTGCACTTAGAACCATGGCATTGGTTCATTTGGAAGAGACCTTTAAGATCACTGAGTTCAACCTTCAACCCAACACCAGCATAGCCATTAAACCACATCCCCAGGTGCCATGACCACATGTATCTGGAACACCTTCAGGGATGGGGACTCCACCACCTCCCTGGGTAGCCTGTTCCAATCCCTGACCACTCTTGCAGCAAAGAGATTGTTCCTAATCTCCAATCTAAACCTCCCCTGACACAATCTGAGGCCATTTCCTCTCCTTCTATCACCTGATACCAGAGAGGAGAGACTAACCCCCAGCTGGCTCCAACCTCCCTTTAGGTAGTTGTAGAGAAAGGCATAGTTGGGTGCATGGCAGCTTTACTGGGAGACATTAATCCTAGGTTGCCTTCAGACTTTTTTTTTCCATTCCACTCCCACACATGTCCCATAATGTCACAACTCTCTCTTTATTCAAATTCCACAAGGCTCATCAAAGCTATATCCCATGGTCCTCTCCAGGGGTGGCAGGCAGAAGTGGTCCATTATTAAAATTCATGTGCAGCTTGTTCCTCTCCCAAACCACTGAGGAGATACCACCACCCAGGTGGCATCTCAGCATGGGTGTGATCAGTCTGGGGCAAAATTTGTCATTGTTTCTTAGGTGGCTAAGATATTGGTGATTCAGAGGCTGGGACAGCCCCAAAAGCTTAAATGTAACAAGAAACATTTACTCCTTTAATTCTTCTTCACTACTCTATTAGCAGACACTTTATGAGTACACACTGATAGAGAGATCACAGAATAGAATCAGCCAACCAGGTTGGAAGAGACCTCTAAGATCATCCAGTCCAACCTATCACCCAGCCCTGTCAAATCAACTACATCATAGAATCAAGCAGGTTGGAAGAGACCTCCAAGCTCATCCAGCCCAACCTAGCCCCCAGCCCTGGCCAAGCAACCAGACCATGACACTAAGTGCCCCAGCCAGGCTTGGCTTCAACACCTCCAGGGACGGTGACTCCACCACCTCCCTGGGCAGCCCATTCCAATGCCAATCACTCTCTCTGACAACAACTTCCTCCTAACATCCAGCCTAGACCTGCCCTGGCACAGCTTGAGGCTGTGTCCCCTTCTTCTGTTGCTGGTTGCCTGGCAGCAGAGCCCAACCCCACCTGGCTACAGCCTCCTTGCAGGCAGCTGCAGACAGCAATGAGCTCTGCCCTGAGCCTCCTCTTCTGCAGGCTGCACACCCCCAGCTCCCTCAGCCTCTCCTCACAGGGCTGTGCTCCAGGCCCCTCCCCAGCCTTGCTGCCCTTCTCTGGACACCTTCCAGTATCTCAACATCTCTCTTGAGAGAACTGGACACAGTAGTCAAGGTGTGACCTGACCAGTGCTGAGAAGAAAGAGCCTGAATTGCACCAGGGGAGGTTTAGGTTGGAGATCAGCAAAAATGATTCACTGTAAGAGTGGGCAGACATTGGAACAGGCTGCCCAGGGAGGGTTCACCATCCCTGGAGGTGTCCAAGAAATATATGGACATGGCACCTGGAGATAAGGTTTAGTGGCTGTGCTGGTGTTGGGTTGATGATTGGACTCAATGATCTTAGAGGTATTTTCCAACCTAAGCAATTCTGTGATTCTGTGATCCTTTCAAGAGGTTTTTTTCACCTCCGGGCACACTCCTTTTGCTGAGTTTTAGGGTGAGAATAGCCACAAAAACGGTTAAGGAAGTGGAACATCTTCCTCTTGCTGAGTTTTAGGGTGAGAATAGCCATAAAAATGGTTAAGGAAGTGGAGCATCTTCCTCTTGCTGAGGTTCAGGGTGAGAATAGCCACAAAAATGGTTAAGGAAGTGGAGCATCTTCCTCTTGCTGAGTTTTAGGGTGAGAATAGCCACAAAAAAATATTAAGGAAGTGGAGCATCTTCCCCTTGCTGGGTTTTAGGGTGAGAATAGCCACAAAAATGATCAAGGAAGTGGAACATCGTATTATGAGGAGAGCCTGAGGGAACTGAGGCTTTTTAGCTTGGAGAGGAGACTAAGGGGTGACCTGATTAATGTTTATAAATATGTGCAGGGTGAGTGCCAGGAGGCTGGAGCCAGGCTCTGCTGGGTGATGCCCAGCGACAGAACAAGGGGCAAAGGGTGGAAGCTGAGGCATAGGAAGCTCCATGGAAACATGAGGAGGATTTTTTTTCCCTGTGATGGTGACAGCAACACTGGAACAGGCTGCCCAGGGAGGTTGTGGAGTATTCCTCTCTGGAGATATTCAAGAACCATCTGGATGTGCTCCTGTGTGACCTGCTCTAAGTGATCCTGCCCTGGCAGGGGGGCTGGACCAGATGAGCTTTGGAGATCCCTTCCAGCCCCTGACATTCTGTGATTTTACTATGACAGAACTTGGAGGGGTTTGTTTGGTGGTCTCTTCAAGAAGACTTCATTGGATAGGTTCATATAATTATGTGTGGAGAGATTCATCATTTGATGGCCATGAGGTCCCCCCTAGTTTCTGTGCCTCTCGAGCAGACAGCTAAAGGCAAGGCTGAGGGAGCTGGGGGTGTGCAGCCTGCAGCAGAGGAGGCTCAGGGCAGACCTCATTGCTCTCTACAACTACCTGAGGGGAGGCTGTAGCCAGCTTGGGTTGGGCTCTGCTGCCAGGCAAGCAGCAACAGAAGAAGGGGACACAGCCTCAAGTCCTGCCAGGGCAGGTCTAGGCTGGATGTTAGGAGGAAGTTGTTGGCAGAGAGAGTGACTGGGATTGGAATGGGCTGCCCAGGGAGGTGGTGGAGTCACTGTGCCTGGAGGTGTTGGAGCCAAGCCTGGCTGGGGCACTTAGTGCCATGGTCTGGTTGACTGGATAGGGCTGGGGGCTAGGTTGGGCTGGATGAGCTTGGAGGTCTCTTCCAACCTGCTTGATTCTATGACCAAGTTGTGCACTTTGTCTGATTATAGTGGAAAATTGTAACCTTCTCACCAGTGCCTCTTACCCTCTCACCAGGCCTTGCCAGGCATCTGAAAGTAGCTTTCAGCCCCTTGTAGGCACTTGAATATTTCTCAGCACACTCACTTGTGGGTTTTGGTTTTTTTTCCACTGCCATTGAGGGACAGAAGTTTCACTTGGTGCTAACTTCTGCCATGCTTTTACTAAGGGCCATTGCTAATTAAAGCCATCCTCTTCCCAGCTACGTGGGACATGCTGAGTGTCACAGAACGCCGTGGGGGAAGGAGAAAGGCTGAGGAAGTCAAATTGGTTCAGTGATGTGGTAGAGTCTGTGCACGTCTAAGAACATGCTGCTGCTTTTTACTCTGCTTACAACAACAACCCTGTTGAACAGAGGGTGTCCTAACACTGACTGCAACCAGAGAATCACACAAGGGTTTGGGTTGGAAGGAATCTTAAAGATCATCTAGTTCCAACTCCTCTGCCATGGGCAGGGACACCTCCTACTAGACCAGGTAGTTCAAGGCCTTGTCCAGCCTGATCTTGAATTCTTCCAGGCTTGGAGCCTCCACCACCTCTCTGGACAACCTGTTCCAGTGCCTCACCACCCTCCTGGGGAAGAATTTCTCTCTCATGTCTAAGTTAAATCCAGCTTCTTCCATTTTGAAGCCATTACCTATCGTCCTATCACTATATCTTTATCCCAGGTCTCCTGTAGATGCTTTCAGGTACTGGAAGGCTGCTCTAAGGTCTCCCTAGAGCCTTCTCTTCTCCAGGCTGAGCAATCCAAACTCAGCCTGTCCTCACAGCAGAGGTGCTCCAGCTCTTTGATGATCTTTGTGGCCTCCTCTAGACCCACTCTAACAGTTCTATGTTCTCCTTGTGTGGAAGGCTCCAGAGATGGACACAATACTCTACATGGGACCTCAGCAGAAGGAAACAGAAGGAGAATCACTGCCCTGGACCTGCTGCCTATGTTTCTTTTGCTGCAGCCCAGGATTCACTTTGCTTCTGGGCTGCAAGCAGAGAGATGTACAGACCTACTTAGCTCTTTAGATCTGTGTCTGATTACATGATGCACAAAGGCAAGAGGAGAACCACATGAAGATGTGTGCTGCATGAGGAATACTCCTATTTCCTGTGATGAGCTTTTGATATCGTGTAAGAAAATGACATCTCTTATCTACCAAGGTATTTTCCCCTTATTTGATGTCAGAGGGAAGGAAACCCCCAACCTGTCCCCACTGAGGCATCCCACAGTGCCTATAAAAATTCACAGCAGCTCTTGTGCCTTTTCCTAGATGAGAAAACTTTCCCTTTGGGTTACTGTTCAAGGTGTACATGAGTATATATAGGCAGCAGCATGTGGTGTCAAAAAGGCATCAGTCACACCCAGCCCTCCTGGAAGCAAAAATGCTGTTGCTCTCTATCTTCTTATTGAGCAGCTGCTTCCCTGGCTCGCTGGGCAGCGCAACAAAAGAGTTTCAAGCAAACCTCAAGGCTCTAGTGGATCAAGCAAGATCTCCTGATGTAAGTATAAAACTGAGTCCTGGCCAGTTTCTGCTCTGGTTTGCATGCCCTGTGTTCTGTTTGTTGGCACTGTGTGCCAGCCTCTCCTCAGAAGCTGGCCCTGCAATTTGTTTCCCCAGAGGAAGTTCAGAAATAGAAAGCCTGATGAAGATGATACTTTGAGATGCTTAACTGTGTGGCAGCCATTGAGAAGGGAAAAGACCTCCTAACAATGTCTGTCTTTCTTAATATTGCAGATCTTCATTCCAGTACCTTCCAGGAAATTTCAGGTAAGGCTTCTAAAGTTTCTTTATTGCTCCTGCTGTTAATCTTTTGGCAAAGGATGATGCTTTGGGGCAGATCTCAAGGGACAGGTAGACCACTTGAAAAGACTGAAGCTCACTAAAAGGGAATACACAAACCAACAACACAGTCCTGGGCAGCTCTAGCAAGTCCAGTGAAGTTCCTTGTGTGCAAAAAGAGCTATGGAAATAATTAACCAGTTCTGAAACCAGGATGTCTGAGGCTTGGCTCTACTCAATTTGAGGAGCAGTCACAGAGAGATCGATACAGAGGCTGTTGCCAGGAGATGTAGACTATGACCATGACCATTTAGAGCAGAAGGTGGTGAATGTGTCTGGTGTTAGAAACACTGAAATGTTCTCACCTGTGAGCAAGCAGAGGAGCTGAGAGCTCTAGAGCCATAATGGAGACTGTCTGAAAGAAGCGATCTGCAGCCATGACCACACACAGTGGTTTCTACCTGTGGTCTGCAGCTTTCTCTGGCTCTGTGAACTGAAAAAAGGTTGCTGAAAAATACCAAAGAGCAGGCAGGCTGTTGTTGGGAGACCTTATCTGCAGAGGAAAAAGAGTGTAGAGGTTGCAGCTTCAAAGAGGGTGAAGAGCAGCACTCTGCAGAGAGACGAGCGCGGTGCTCCTGTCCCCCTGCACGCTGCGGCTGTTGGAGGCACTCAGCAGATCTGATCTCAGGCTACTCGTTTTGATTTGGATAGAGCTGCAAGCCCAATGGATTTTAATCCTCTTTCACAACTCCTTTCCCTGTGTAATGATTGGGGGGGGTGGGGGGATGATATGCTTTTTGTTTCCTCCTCTGCTGTAGGTTGGCTCTCAGAACACAGGCAGGTAGCCCTCTCCCTCGTTGTACAGAAATGGCTAATTTCTGGCTTTGCTGGGCACATCTGGAATTTCATGGAGCTCCAGCTCATTTGGCAGGATGTAATCTTGCTGTTGCTTGATACGTTTCTTTTAGTGCAAACACATCCCCTGCCAGCTTGAAGGAACCATAGAACAGCTGAAAGCTTCCTTTAAGACTGATCAAATGAGAGCACTTCTTTCCATGATGGAGAAAAGCAAGGACCACATCATAGCAACTCTAAAGCAAGCACCCACAGTAAGTTCCTCCTCAAGTTATTTCTAGTGACTAACCAGGTAGAAATGTGGAATTTTTACATCCAGTTCTGGGCCCTCCCCCCCACTCAGTTCTAGAAGGACATGGAACTGTCCCACTCAGTTCTAGAAGGACANCGTTCCTGTGTGATCTGGTATAGGTGATCCTGCTCTGGCAGGGGGCTTGGACTGGATAAGCTTTAGAGGTCCCTTCCAGCCCCTGACATTCTGTGATTCTGATTCTATGATTCTGTGAAATTACTCTGAGTTGGTTTCAAAACAGAGGAAATGAAGCAACTCAATGTCCTGAAGTCAGGAGTGAAATTATGATGCTGTCTCCAGACGATCTTAATGTCACACCCATGGATGTTGTTTGGCAATGGTTTTGTAAGAAACACTCAACCAGACTGTACAGGGTCTGGAAGGAAGTTAGTTTTCTAACAGATCCATCACCCCTGGGCAAATCCTGGACTTGATATTAGCCAGGAGATGAATAAAAAGAGGCTCCAAGCCACATCTCAGTGAGAAAACCAGCCAGGAGAAAGCAGGACCATCCTGGCCCGTGTCAGCAACAGAGTGGCCAGCAGGATAGGAGAGGTGATTGTCCCTCTGTGCAAGGTTGCACCTCAAACAGTGGGCTTAGTTTGGGAGAAAGACATTGAGGGGCTGGAGTGGATCCAGAAAAGGGCCACAAAATTGGGGAAGGGTCTGGGGAACAGGGCTGGTGAGGAGCAGCTGAGGGAATCTGAAGAAGAGGAGGCTGAGAGGAGATCTCATTTTTCTCCACAACTCTCTGATAAGAGTTTGGAGCCAGGTGGGAGCTTGTTTCTTCTCCCTAGAATCAAGTGGATGGCCTCAAGTTGCTCCTGGGGAAGTTTAGAATGGACTTTAGGAACAATTTCTTCCCACAAAGTGTTGTCAAGACCTGGTCCTGGCTGCCCTGGGAGGTGGTGGAGTCTCCATCCCTGGAGGGATTCAAAAGCCGTAGGGATGTGATGCTGAGGAACGTGGTTTAGGGCTGGACCTGGTGGTGTTGGGTTAATGGTTAGACTTGATGTTCTCAAAGGTCTTTCCCAACCTAAACAACACTATGATTCTGTAATTCCTGATTCCCAACAGTCTTCTCTCTGTTCATTCATCAAGATCTATCATTCCTTCTGCTGCAATATCACCTTGAACGGCCAACCACAACTCTGCAGCAACATGAGGAGCAGCTGAGGGAATCTTCTGCTGCTTCTTCTTCTGCTGCTGCTTCTTCTTCTGCTGCTGCTGCTGCTTCTTATTCTGCTGCTCTGCTCCTTCTGCTGCTGCTTCTGCATCTTCTGCTGTGCTGCTTCTTCTGCTACTGCTGCTGCTTTTGCTTCTTCTTATTATTACTACTACTACCATTATTATTATTATTATAGAGACCTAGAAAAGATGGTTCCTGCCCCATGACTGAGATGCCTCCCCGGAGAGCTCTGAAGTCCTACAAGAGATTCTTTAGAAAGCTGCATGAGAAGTGCTAGAAAGCCTGCTGAAGGGTGCTGGCACTCCCTGACCTCTCCTCAGAGACAGCCCTGCTGAAGGGTGCTGGCACTCCCTGACCTCTCCTCAGAGACAGCCCTGCTGAATGGTGCTGGCACTCCCTGACCTCTCCTCAGAGACAACCCTGCTGAAGGGTGCTGGCACTCCCTGACCTCTCCTCAGAGACAACCCTGCTGAAGGATGCTGGCACTCTCTGATCTCTCCTCAGAGACAACCCTGTTGAAGGGTGCTGGCACTCCCTGATCTCTCATCAGAGACATCTTTTAGCCAACACTAGAGCCACTCGAGACTGCACAGCTGCCACAGAGAGACAGCACCACACAGCCAGGAATGTTTTAGGAGTATTTTTGTCAGGTATTTATGTCTTATTGCAGGTATGAACATATTTATTTAATTTATAGAGAGCTTAGATGTATTTATACAGAGTCCTCAGGTTCAAAGGGAATACAAAGGAACTAGGGGGTAATGATCCAAGTGTTCAAAGTTATAAGGAATAAAAGAATGAATTCCACTGTGGAGTTGTGGAGTTTGTGTGCTGTCTCTATATTACACCTGTGTTGTTAGTCACTGACAGAGCTCTAGCAAGACCCCACAACAGCAAAACACTGATTTTGGAAAGAAGCAGACTGGAGAAAGTACCTCTTTAAACAGTGCTCCTCTGACACAGCTCCTGAGGAATGGACAATGTCTCCCTGGAGATGCAGTAAGCCAGGAGAGCTGAGCACATCTGCTAGGACTGATGCAAGGCTGGAGAGCACCAGTTCTTTCCTCTGGCTTATGGTTCATTCCAGGATAAAGCTGAAAAACAGAAACAACATTCACAGAACCATGCCAGGTTGGAAGGGACCTCAAGGATCATCTGCTCCAACCTTTCTAGGTAATGATAAAGTTGAAACGATCTGGACCAGCACCTTGTCAAGCTGAGTCTTAAACCTGCCCACTCTATGGCTGCCAAGGGAGGCAGTGGAGCCACCATCCCTGGAGGAGTAAAAAATGAGTAGATGTGGCACTTCAGAACATGTTCTAGTGGTCATGGAGATCTTGGGTGGAAAGTTGGACTGGATGATCCTAGAGGTCTTATCCAACCTTAATCATAGAATCATAGAATCAACCAGGTCGGAAGAGACCTCCAAGCTCATCCAGTCCAACCTAGCACCCAGCCCCAGCCAATCAACCAGACCATGGCACTAAGTGCCCCAGCCAGGCTTGGCTTCAACACCTCCAGGCACAGCGACTCCACCACCTCCCTGGGCAGCCCATTCCAATGCCAATCACTCTCTCTGCCAACAACTTCCTCCTAACATCCAGCCTATGATTCTCCAATTCTACACAAGGGCAAAAGACTCATACAGTGGTTTGGGTTGGAAGAGACCTTAAGGATCATCTAGTTCCAACCCCCTTGTCATATGTAGGAACATCTAAGTCAGGGAGTCGGGGGCTGGCTGTGCAACCTCCAACAGACCCAGCACTGTTCACCTTGGGAGTGAAGAGGAAAGTCTTAAGGCTTTCATTTTCAAGATTTCTAAGCAAAACCTGACAAATCTGGGCAGAGCTTGCTCCAGGGAAAGTCTCTGGTTGAAAGCAGAAGGCACTCACCCCAGGGCAGAGCCCTTCTACAGCGTGGGCTGCGTGAGGTGGGAACTGAAACCCAGCGCCCTGCTTCCACCACCGAAAACAAAGAAGGAAAAAGCTAGAGACAAACAGAGCTGTTGAAGCTGAAAGAACAATAACCACAGGGTTCTGAGCTCCTAACAGTTTCATTTTCTAGCTAGGGAATCCAAATGTGTCTTGCTGCAGGTCACTTGGCATGGAAAACAGGGAAATGAACACCTTGGGTAGCCCTCCTTGTGTTTCATAGAATCAGTCAGGGTTGGAAGGGACCACAAGGAGCAGCCAGTTCCAACCCCCCTGCCATGCCCAGGGACACCCTACCCTAGATCAGCCTGGCCACAGCCTCATCCAGCCTGGCCTTAAACACTTCCAGGGATGGGGCCTCAACCACCTCCCTGGGCAACCCATTCCAGCCTCTCACCACTCTCATGCTCAACAACTTCCTCCTCATCTCCAGGCTGACTCTCCCCACCTCCAGCTTTGCTCCATTCCCGCCAGTCCTGGCACTCCCTCACAGCCTAAAGAGTCCCTTCCCAGATATTTTGTAGGCCACTTCAGATCCTGGAAGGCCACAAGAAGGTCACCTGGGAGCCTCCTCTGCTCCAGCCTGCACAGCCCCAACTCTTTCAGTCTGTGCTCACAGCAGAGCTGCTGCAGCCCTCTCAGCATCCTCATGGCCCTGCTCTGGACACTCTCCAGCATCTCCACAGCCCTCTTGTCCCAGGGGCTCCAGAGCTGGCTGCAGTACTCCAGGTGGGGTCTCAGCAGAGCAGAGGGGGAGAATCACCTCCCTCGTCCTGCTGGCCACACTTCTGCTGCTGCAGCCCAGGCTCTGCTTGGCTTTCTGGGCTGCAAGTGCACACTGCTGGCTCCCGTTGAGCTTCTCCTCCAGCAGCACCCCCAAGTCTCTCTCCTCAGGGCTGCTCCCCAGGCAGTCACATTTGAAGTGCTGTATGCTTTTGTGGTATGTTTGGTTATAGGTCCTTCCTAAATGCTGCATGTTAATTAATTGGTATGTGCTTAATAAATGCTACACTTTAATGAATTGCTTTGTACTTATGCTGTACATAAGTTCTCCTCCCATTCTGCTCTGCCCTAGTGAGAAGGGTTCATGAAGAAGGGTTCTGACCAGGTCACCTAGGACCTTTTCATGTGGGGTGCATTAACCAGCAGATTGAGGAAGGTTCTTCTTCTCTTTTGCTCTGCCCTAGCGAGGCTACAGCTGAAGTATTGGGTCCAGTTCTGGGCTCCCCAGTTCAAGAGAATCAGGGAATTACTGGAGAGAGGTTAACCTGCTGATGGAAGAAAGGTCAGCATGCAGTTCTGCCCAGGTCACCTAGGACCTTTTCATGTGGGGTGCATTAGCCAGCAGATTGAGAGATTGAGAGAGGTTCCTCTTCTCTTTTGCTCTGCCCTAGTGAGGCTACCGCTGAAGTATTTGGTCCAGTTCTGGGCTCCCCAGTTCAAAAGAGTCAGGGAGTTACTGGAGAGAGTCCAGTGGAGGCTACAAAGCTGCTGAGGGGCCTGGAGCATCTCCGTGAGGAGCAAAGGGTGAGAGCTCTGGGGCTGTTGAAGCTGCAGAAGAGCAGCCCCAGATGGGAGCTGAGCAATACTCAACAAGAGCTAAAGGGTGGGGGTGCAAGGTGGCCAAGGAGCATCTGCTCAGGTGGGATGTTGCAGCCACTTCAGAGCTGCACAGGAAACACTTCCCTTTATCAAATGCCATAGAACATTGTTGAGGTTAACCAGTGAGATGTAGTTTCCACGGCTGAGATTGCATCAGTCAAAAGCCACCTCTCTATTGAGGAGGATTTAAAACCCAAGATGTGCTCTCCAGATCCCCATGAGCTCACACATCTGGCTTGCCCTTTCAGATAAGAGAGGAAAAGGACACCAGGCAGAGTCTGCCACAAACATCACTCTGCTTAGGCTCCCACTTATTACCCCCCCCAACATTTGTGCCATTTACCACCAAAACACCCACACAGCATTTTGTAGCAGGTTTCCTCAGAGTGACCATGGGTTGTACAGCATGGTCAGGACACACTTTGGACGCTCCTTGGACCTTCTTTCTCCTGACACTTCAGGCCAGGAGGAAAGAGGAGGAATCTCAGAGGGCTTCTCACCCTGAAGCACCTCATATGTTACTGCACCATGCAGTGTTGCTCTGACCAAGTACTCCACCTCCCCGGGGACCTAGCCAAGCAGAGGAGTGGAGGTGGCTTCAAGCACCCCAAGCCATCTGAACAATGATGAATCTGAGACTGGAAGAGGTGCCTAAAGTTTAACTGAGTCATGGAAGTGACCTCAAGGGTAGTTTGGTCCCTTTCTTGGGAAAAGCACAAGCACAGCCAGCTTAGAGAGACAACCTGGCACTGGAGTAGTTCTCAAGCTGAAAAAGAGGGGGAAAGAGTGAATAAAAGGAATAAAATCCCGTGCTGCTCTGCAAAGCCCAATGATTTGGGAGGGTAAAGGAGGAAAAGAGAGCGGTCACACAAGTGGGAAGAACCAGCTCTGTTTCCCTTGAGAGCTGGCCACAGCCCTGCTGTCAGACCAATCAATATGTCCAACAAACACCTCCTGGAATTCTTGAGAACTGGGAATTTTCTCAAAAGGCTCAAAATCTGCCAAGGGCAAAAAGAAAACTAAATCAGAGTTCATGCAAGGTTCAGAGATAGCGCTGGAATTCTGCAGAACAACTGACAGAGCAACTGAGAGGAAAAGCAAAGGCATTCAACTCCACCAGCAGCTAACTGCAGAGTCATTCAGGTTGGAAAAGATCTCCAAGGCCATCAAGTGCACCCTTCTGCCCTGTCCTCTAGGCCAGGACCAGAAGTGTATGAGATGAGCAGCTCTGTCTCCAAGGCCATCAAGTGCACCCTTCTGCCTTGTCTTCTAGGCCAGGACCAGAAGTGTATGAGATGAGCAGCTCTGTCTCCAAGGCCATCAAGTGCATCCTTCTGCCTTGTCTTCTAGGCCAGGACCAGAAGTGTACGAGATGAGCAGCCCTGTCTCTGAGACCATCAAGTGCATCCTTCTGCCCAGCACCTCTAGGCCAGGGCCCAGAAGTGTATGAGATGAGCAGCTCTGTCTCTAAGACCATCAAGTGCACCCTTCTGCCTTGTCTTCTAGGCTAGGACCAGAAGTGTATGAGATGAGCAGCTCTGTCTCTAAGACCATCAAGTGCACCCTTCTGCCTTGTCTTCTAGGCCAGGACCAGAAGTGTATGAGATGAGCAGCTCTGTCTCTAAGACCATCAAGTGCATCACAGCATGGTAGAGATAAGGCTAGG
>WAAF01007730.1:280794-296912 GCA_013400475.1 Tricholaema leucomelas | reverse complement strand
ACCAGAAGTGTATGAGATGAGCAGCTCTGTCTCTAAGACCATCAAGTGCACCCTTCTGCCTTGTCTTCTAGGCTAGGACCAGAAGTGTATGAGATGAGCAGCTCTGTCTCTAAGACCATCAAGTGCACCCTTCTGCCTTGTCTTCTAGGCCAGGACCAGAAGTGTATGAGATGAGCAGCTCTGTCTCTAAGACCACCAAGTGCATCCTTCTGCCCTGTCCTCTAGGCCAGGACCAGAAGTGTATGAGATGAGCAGTCCTGTCTCTGAGACCATCAAGTGCACCCTTCTGCCCAGCACCTCTAGGCTCATAGAAGCATAGAATGGTAGAGGTTGGAAGGGACCTTCTATGATCATCGAAGCACAGCATGGTAGAGATAGGTAGGGACCTACTATAATCACAGAAGCACAGAATGGTAGAGGTTGGCAGGGACCTTCTATGATCACAGAAGCATAGAAGGGTAGAGGTTGGAAGGGACCTTCTATGATCATCGAAGCATAGAATGGTAGAGGTTGGAAGGGACCTCTGGAGGTGATTGAGTCTGAGGTGACTCTGAGATGATTGACATTAGGAGGTCCCTTCCAGCTCCTGACATTCTATGATTCCATGATGATGGAATCATAGAATGTCAGGAGCTGGAAGGAACCTCCAAAGCTCATCCAGTCCAACCCCCCTGCCAGAGCAGGAGCACCCAGAGCAGATCACACAGGAACACATCCAGGCAGGTCTTGAATATCTCCAGAGAGGGAGACTCCACAGCTCCCCTGGGCAGCCTGTTCCAGGGCTCTGTCACCCTCACAGGGAAAAAAATTCCTCCTCATGTTTCCATGAAACTTCCTATGCCTCAGATCTTCATTTTTGTGCATGACACAAATTCAGCCTGAGGGCAACTGGCAGCACCAGGCAGGTTCTCTGCAGAGCTGTCAGCAATGCCTGGCTGCAGAGTTCACGCTCCTGCGAGGGTACAGCCCTCAGAGCTGTGTGACAAGGATGATCTACAGATAAACCTAAGTGTGTGAGGAAACTCCTACTCCTGACAGAGAGGGCAAACTGGGTGTAGTGGAGAGGGCAGCCACCAGCCTGCAGGCTCGCTTCAGCGCTAAGCCACGCAACCACAGTGGACAACTGACTTCCTGCCTTCGAAGTACCGAGATGTTGAGGTGCTTACTCACACTGGCTGCGGCATCAGGCTCTGCTCCACCGTGCCGAGCGGTGTGGAAGCAGCAGGGCTGCCCCTGCCCAGCAGATGCGGGGCTGGGCCAGCTGCTGCTGCTGCTGCTGCTGCTGCTGCTGCTGCTGCTGCTGCTGCTGCCCTTCCGCGGGGTGCCAGAAGCGGAAAGCAGTGGTAGCGCTGCGCGGGGAAAGGCCTCCGTGCTGCTGGGGCAGGACTCAGACAGGACTTTGCCCAGCTTCTAGGGAAGAAGAAAGCATGACTGACCCAGCTGACTCATTTGGCCACATCTTCAGTGAAATACAACCAACAGAGCAACTGAGGCCAGCTCTGGACAGGCAGGAACCTCTTGGAGCAGGGCCAGAGGAAGCTACAGCAATGCTGGCAGGGCTGGAAGGGCTCTGCTGTGAGGCCAGGCTGAGAAAGTTGGGCTTGTTCAGCCTGGAGAAGAGAAGGCGCCAGAGGGACCAGCTCTGGACAGACAGGAACCTCTTGGAGCAAGGCCAGAGGAAGCTACAGCAATGCCAGCAGGGCTGGAAGGGCTCTGCTGTGAGGCCAGGCTGAGAAAGTTGGGCTTGTTCAGCCTGGAGAAGAGAAGGCTCCAGGGAGACCTTCTGATGGCCTTGCAGTGTTTAAAGCACTTAGTGCCATGGTCTAGTTGATTGGATAGGGCTGGGCTAGGTTGGACTGGATGAGCTTGGAGGTCTCTTCCAACCTGGTTGATTCTAAGATTCTATTCTAAAGGACCTGATGAGAAAGCTGGGGACAGACTTTTGAGCAGGGTCTGCTGTGACAGGACAAGGGGTGATGGTTTAGACTAAAAGAGGGAGATTCAGACGCAATAGAAGGAAGAAGTCTTTTCTAGTGGGGGTGGTAAGACCCTGTCTCAGGCTGCCCAAAGAGGTGGTAGATGCCCTATCCCTGGAACCTTGCCAGGTCAGGTTGAACTGGGGCGTGAACAACCTGCTCTAGCTGCAGATGGAAGAGATGGCCTTTAAAGGTCCCTTCCAACCCACATCACTCTGATTGCATGAATCAAGAGGTTCAAACCCCCTGGGATTCCCCCTGTCAGCAAGGACACCACCATCCCAGCACAAAATCAACTCCCTGATGTGCCCATGGGGTCCAGGGTGACACACTTGGGACATGGAATTCATAGATTCATTGAATAGTTTGGGTTGGAACAGAACTTGAAGATCATCCAGTTCCAACCCCCCTGACGTTGGCAGGGACACCTCCCACTAGCCCAGGTTGCTCAAAGCTTCATCCAACCTGCCCTTGAACACCTCCAGGGAGGGGGCATCCAGGATGACCTCTCTGGGCAACCTGTTCCAGTATCTCCCCACCCTCACTGGAAAGAATTTCTCCCTAATCTTCAGTCTCAGTCTCCCCTCTTCCAGCTTCAATCCATCTCCCCTCACTCTGTCACTCCAAATCCTTGTAACAAGTGATAGGATGAGAGGGAATGGATTGAAGCTTGAGGAGGGCAGATTGAGACTTGGTATTAGGAAGAAGTTAGGATGATGTCCTACATCCCTCCTTCCCCACCCGAAAGGACCCACTTTGCTGTGTCCATCCCTGGGGCCACCCTCCTACTTCAGCATAAACTCCAGCCCAGGGGCTTCCCCTGCTCCCAGTGAAGGAATTCTGATGAAATACCTGCCCTTGGCCCAAAGTTTTCCCTAAGGATTGCTCATTCTCTTTTTTCAGGCAGCGCTCCACACATTTCCTCTAGGGTTTTGATTGGTTGTTGAGTTGGCTTTCTTTTATCTCTTACCCCAGAGTCTTTTCCTTGGTCTAACAGGAGACTGAAGCTGTGATTTCTGGAGAAGTGCTGTGGAGATGGCAGCTGCTTGGTCATCTTTGGTGTCACTCACTGTGACCCTCATTGGCAAGTGAAAAGACCACATCTTCAGTTACTAGTTCAGGGGAAATGCTGACTGGGTAAGGAGTGTGCTCCACAGCACATTTACTGGAACTTTCTTCTGCCAGCAAATCTCCACAGATGACCTTTCCCTATCTGATTGCAACAAAAAAAAACAATCAACCTAAACCTATCTCCTTCCTAGAGAGACTATAAAATAATCAAAGCCTGATCCAGAAGCACTTACAGGTTAGCTGAGCAACACCAGGAGGATGAAGATTCATCTCTATTTTCTCTTGCTGGCTGCAGGCATCTCCGCTGCTTCCCAGATGAGCAGCTTGGCTGAACTGCTGAATCTGCTGGAGCAGATGGCCCAGGCAGTGGCAAAGAACACGCAGGTGAGTTGAATTTCCACTTTTCTAGCCCAAAATGTGACATCCCTGAATCCTCTCTCCATCAGTAGTGAACTTTTGGAGAGTCAAACTCTTGAGGTGTCATTTTCTTTTGTATTAATGGAGATGACACTTGAAAGGCTCAGGTTCATCTTTTCTCTTCCAGAATCTGAGGATTGAGACTCCAGACAAAGTAAATGTAAGTAAAACCTTTTCCTCTCTCTCTTTTTAAACCTATAAATACTAAAGTTAAGAGTTTAGATTCAAATTAACTTTCATAAATTGAGCCACTGAGAACTTCAGTTAAAAATCACCTCCTAAAAGACTCAATTTAAGAGCAAATAATCACTTCAAATGCTTTGCCTGTACTTGGATGTGTCTTACAAGACACAGAAGCATATAAAAGATATTCAAGGGCATGGTGAGATATAAAATGTTATCAATTCAGTCACTGAGAATTAGCTTTAAAAGCATCTCCTGAAAGGCTCTACTTAAGAGCAAATAATCACTTTAAATGTCTTATGTGTGCTTGGATGTTTATTGTAAGATAGAAAATGTTATTAAAGATATTAAGTGGCATTAGAAGCTATAGAACATTAAAGATATTAAGTGGCATTAGAAGGTATAGAATATTAAGGATATTAAGTGGCATTAGAAGCTATAGAACATTAAAGATATTAAGTGGCATTAGAAGCTATAGAACATTAAAGATATTAAGTGGCATTAGAAGCTATAGAACATTAAAGATATTAAGTGGCATTAGAAGCTATAGAACATTAAAGATATTAAGTGGCATTAGAAGCTATAGAACATTAAAGATATTAAGTGGCATTAGAAGCTATAGAACATTAAAGATATTAAGTGGCATTAGAAGCTATAGAACATTAAAGATATTAAGTGGCATTAGAAGCTATAGAACATTAAAGATATTAAGTGGCATTAGAAGCTATAGAACATTAAAGATATTAAGTGGCATTAGAAGCTATAGAACATTAAAGATATTAAGTGGCATTAGAAGCTATAGAACATTAAAGATATTAAGTGGCATTAGAAGCTATAGAACATTAAAGATATTAAGTGGCATTAGAAGCTATAGAACATTAAAGATATTAAGTGGCATTAGAAGCTATAGAACATTAAAGATATTAAGTGGCATTAGAAGCTATAGAATATTAAAGATATGAAGTGGCACTGGAAGGTGCAAACTGTTCTTAACTCTATCAAGTGGTACTGGAGAAATAAAATGTTGTTAAATACAAAATGGTATAATAGATGGTATAAAAATGGCATGAAATGTTGTTCAC
This sequence comes from Tricholaema leucomelas, assembly GCA_013400475.1. NCBI lineage: Eukaryota > Metazoa > Chordata > Aves > Piciformes > Lybiidae > Tricholaema lacrymosa > Tricholaema leucomelas. The sequence goes on along the minus strand of WAAF01007730.1, from coordinate 292,183 downwards.
TATATTAAAAGGCATTTCAAGACATAAAATAGTGCTAAGCCAAATAAATGTAGTCACTGAGAGTTTGGCTGAATAATTGTTACCTCCTAAGCCATTTGTATTTGTAAACTCCATTTGTATTTGACAGCAAATAGCTACTTTAAATGTAGCTGAGTGTTCCTTAGGAGATATAAAATGTTACTGATGATATTAAATGGAATTGGCAGGTATAAAATATTAAAGGTATTGAGTGGTGCTGGAAGGTGTAAAATGTTACTCAAGGTATTGAGTGGTAGTGGAAGGTGTAAAATGTTACTCAAGGTATTGAGTGGTAGTGGAAGGTGTAAAACGTTGCTCAAGGTATTGAGTGGTACTGGAAGGTGTAAAATGTTACTCAAGGTATTCAGTGGTACTGGAAGGTGTAAAATGTTACTCAAGGTATTCAGTGGTACTGGAAGGTGTAAAATGTTACTCAAGGTATTGAGTGGTAGTGGAAGGTGTAAAATGTTACTCAAGGTATTGAGTGGTAGTGGAAGGTGTAAAATGTTGCTCAAGGTATTGAGTGGTAGTGGAAGGTGTAAAATGTTACTCAAGGTATTGAGTGGTAGTGGAAGGTGTAAAATGTTACTCAAGGTATTGAGTGGTAGTGGAAGGTGTAAAATGTTACTCAAGGTATTGAGTGGTAGTGGAAGGTGTAAAATGTTACTCAAGGTATTGAGTGGTAGTGGAAGGTGTAAAATGTTACTCAAGGTATTGAGTGGTAGTGGAAGGTGTAAAATGTTACTCAAGGTATTGAGTGGTAGTGGAAGGTGTAAAATGTTACTCAAGGTATTGAGTGGTAGTGGAAGGTGTAAAATGTTACTCAAGGTATTGAGTGGTAGTGGAAGGTGTAAAACGTTACTCAAGGTATTGAGTGGTAGTGGAAGGTGTAAAACGTTGCTCAAGGTATTGAGTGGTACTGGAAGGTGTAAAACGTTACTCAAGGTATTGAGTGGTACTGGAAGGTGTAAAATGTTACTCAAGGTATTCAGTGGTACTGGAAGATAATAGAGCATCATTAAAGGCATCAAATGGCATTTGAACATACACAATGTCATTTTCAATGACAGAATCTTGAGTCAAAGAGAAATATGCTGTGCCACAAGAGCAACCAGGGACAGGAACTAACCTTATTCTGTCTTGTTGGGACTGTCCAGCAGAAGATACAGGCACAGAGTGCTTTTCTGAATCAGCTTTTGAAAGCAAGGACAGTTCAAGGACAGAACAAACCCTTCTTGTTCACATGCAGAAATACTCCTTTTTAAGTCTGCTTCTTTCTGCAGAGGGATCTTGACAGGTTGGATGGGTGGGCAGAAGCCAGCTGCCCAGGGAGGTGGTGGAGTTGCCATCCCTGGATGTGTTCAAGAAAGACTGGATGAGACACTTAGTGCCATGGTCTGGTTGATTGGCTAGGGCTGGGTGCTAGGTTGGACTGGATGAGCTTGGAAGTCTCTTCCAACCTGGTTGATTCTATGATTCTAGAAAGGGGTTTTCAGACTTTCCCCATTAGGAAAGGGATTGAAGCTGAAGGATGGACAAGGCAACAGAGGCCAAGTGCTCACCAGTGACTCCCTTACAGATCAAATTCCCTTTCACACATTTACCATCTCTCGCATCTGCAATCAATTTCTTGATGTAAAGGCTCTACAGCTGACTCCAAACAACATCCTCTTGATGCAGATGCTGCTAATAAGGCTTTTTTTGTGGTTATTTTTGCATCAGCTCTGAACTTGGGTTTTGAAGTAAGATCCCAGGCCAGCAAGAAGCTCTTTGCATCGTCTGGTGGTCAGGAATGCAACCTGAGTCATTCATTTGTGGAAGGAGTAGAATAATTCACATTTGCCCAGAAACTGGTTACAAGACAGGGGAGTTTTTTGGTGGCATATCCAGCCCATTCCTTGTAAATCAGATGCAAACTTCCCACCTCTGTCTCATTTCTCTGCCTGGAAGAGCTCTTTCCTCCCAGACTGAGATTTGGGTTAGGTTTAATTTGAGGTTTTAAGAAGGTAAACAGCCAGAGCCACTGATGCTCAAATGCTGGTAGCTTGCTCTTCCCTTTCCCTGCTGAGGTCCCCACTGGTGTCACCACAGCCATGCCCAGCCCTTCCCTGGGGAGAAAGCAGCTTCACTCTCACTCGACACAGAAGTGACAGAGAGTTTCCTTGAGGCTCTGCATTAGTTCTTCATCACTGTCAGAAGCAAGCAGCAAGACTGCAAGGAAAAAAGACCTTTTCCAGCATCCAGGAATGACTAACAGGAGGCTGAGAACATCACAGGCATGATGCTGGCCTTCAACAGCTACCTGTATTATCTCCACCCTTTGCTGACTTGGTTTTGATTTGTTTTTCATCACCACCTTCTTCTCCCATTACACTTCCATCTGTTCATGCTGCTCACTCTGTCCTCTCCTCCCTTCCTTCTCTGAATTTAGCTGATCTCCTCCAAACAACTCCTCACTGGCAAGTACAACCAGCAACATTCTTTACTCCTGTCACACAATCCCTTTAGCCCTTCTCTCCTCTTTTCCCAGACCAGGTGGTCTTGGAGATAAATTCCACTTACTGCTTCATGGAAGAGTTAAGAGGCCACCCTTGAGAGGGGACAAACCAAAGAGGTTTGTGAGAGAAGAGTGTGACCATTGTCCCCATCTCTCCTGGCATGCAGATGTCAACTGAATCACAGAATGTCAGGGGCTAGAAGGGACCTCCAAAGCTCATCCAGTCCAACCCTCCTGCCAGAGCTGGATCATCTAGAACAGCTCACACAGGAACACATCCAGGCAGGTTTTTAGTATCTCCAGAGAGGCAGACTCCACAACCCCCCTGGGCAGCCTGTTCCAGTTCTCTGTCACCTTCACAGGGAAAAAATTCCTCCTCATGTTCCCATGGAACTTCCTATGTCTCAGCTTCCACCATTGGCCCTTGTGCTGTCATTGGGCATCACCCAGCAGAGCCTGGCTCTAGACTCTTGGCACTCATCCTGCATATCTTTATGAACATTAATGAAGTCAATCTGTGGTGAAAGTTAATGCCTAGAGTAGTTTCCAGTTCATTTTTCTTCTTTCTCTCATGGTCTGCCAGCTCCAGCTTCTAGATCAGAAGGAATCTCACATCTAAAGCAGAATCACCCTGCTGACACCAACAGATGCCAGAAACCAAACTGGTCTGCAGACAGCTGCAGAAGAGACAGGACTAAGTCTTTAGATAATTCCATCATTCATCTGGAACTTACAAAAGTGTCTAAGTGCCTGAGGCACTTGGAGTTGATTGGACAGGGCTGGGTGCTAGGTTGGACTGGGTGAGCTTGGAGGTCTCTTCCAACCTGGTTGATCCTATGATTCTATGAAAACACAAGCTAGCAGAAACCACCACCACCTGCCAGGCTCCCATCTACAGAGTAATGTGTGCAGCAGTTTGGGCTCTTTGCCCAAGTCACAGGCAAATACAAGCCCAAAAGTCACTAACAACTTCTCTGCCACCTGAGCAGTCAGATGCATTCTCAAGATAATTCTTAATAAACTTCATGTAGCTCATGGTTACAGGTCCTCACCTCTCAGTTGTGCTCTTTCTTCCACCTTAGGATGTGAACTGTGTCAGCACAATCTTTGAAGGAACGAGGAGGCTGAGAACTCACCCAGCAATGAAAAACTTCACTGTGTTCTTCCAAACTTTTGAAAGGCTGAAGCCCTTCTTCACATCACGCCAGGCAAAAGAGGTAGGAATTGGTTTCTGCTCCACCAGAGGTCATGCAGCTGCAACAAAATGTGATCCAAGGTTCATAAGCGAGTCCCTGGGTCTACCATACACAATGATTTCTGTACTCACTTGTGCTGAGAATGTGGAAGAAGGAATCCTGCTGTTATTTCACTTTTGACAAGGGCTTGTAGTGACAGGGTGAGGGACTATGGCTTTGAGCCAGAAGAGGAGAGATTCAGGCTGGAGATGAGAAAGAAATTCTTCCCAATGAGAGTGGGGACACACTGGAACAGGTTGCCCAGGGAGGTCATCATGGATGCTCCCACCCTGGAGGTGTTCAAGATTAGGCTGGATGGGGACCTGAGCAACCTGGGCCAGTGGAAGGTGTCCCTGCCCATGGCAGAGGGTTAGAACTGGATCATCTTTAGAGTCCACTCCAACTAGGCCACTTAATTCAAGAGAGAGGTACAGATGCTGGAAGGTGTCCAGAGAAGGGCAGCAAGGCTGGGGAGGGGCCTGGAGCACAGCCCTGTGAGGAGAGGCTGAGGGAGCTGGGGGTGTGCAGCCTGCAGCAGAGGAAGCTCAGGGCAGACCTCATTGCTCTCTACAACTACCTGAAGGGAGGCTGTAGCCAGGTGGGGTTGGGCTCTGCTCCTGGGCAACCAGCAACAAGGGGACATAGTCTCAAGTTGTGCCAGGGGAGGTCTAGGCTGGATGTTAGGAGGAAGTTGTTGGCAGAGAGAGTGATTGGCATTGGAATGGGCTGCCCAGGGAGGTGGTGGAGTGGCTGTGCCTGGAAGTGTTGAAGCCAAGCCTGGCTGGGACACTTAGTGCCATGGTCTGGTTGATTGGACAGGTCTGGGTGCTAGGTTGGGCTGGATGAGCTTGGAGGTCTCTTCCAACCTGATTGGTTCTAACAGCAAATGCTTTAATTGCATGGTGATTCCAATAACCCAACCCCTTCCACGAGTCACACTTTTCCACCTTTACCTTGCTCTGGTCTTCAGCTTAGCTCACCTCTAAAAGAGGATCCATCAACGCGATCAGCATGTTTAAGGAGAAAAACCATTTCAAGCCCCCAAAATAAAGCTCCACACAAGGGTTAAATATTACCTAATTTCATTTTCTTGGTTAACTTTCCAGGGGGAATGTGACACAGAAAGAAAGAATGCAGCAGTGTTTCTAGGAAAGCTGATGACATTCATCCGCCAAGCATGCAAAAATGCAAGAAGGTAGAGCTGTCAGTTCCTAGAATTGCTGTTTGGGTTTTGGTTTGCTTTGTTCTCTTTTGTGTGGTTGGACGATTTTGGTTGTTGTTCTTTGTTTTTAAGTACTCTTCTTTTGTGTTAAAATCTGACAGGGCACATCCTGGCTCTCAGAGGTGCTGAACTGCTTTGTGTTTGGTGTCTAAGCTCTGAGAGCGTCGATGGCAAATTCTATTTCTAGAGGGGGTTAGGGGGGGGAACTGAAATGCCTGGCAGAGAAAAATAGTGCAGGGGATTGTGGAAGGCTCTGACCACAGTAAAACTTGTGGGTTTTTCATGGAAAGCTCCAGTTCATTTCTACACAGTCTCAGAGAGACTGAATCCAGATGGAGCTGAGCAAAAGCAGCCTGTGTGCCTACGTGCCTCGTGTGAGCACTGCCTGGCACCGTGGCTCTCTCATAGACACTGACTGACACATGGAGCTGTGATGTGAATTTGCTTCCTTCCCCTTTCTTTAGGAGCAGGGTGGCCCATGCTGTAGCAGCATGGGTTGAGGATCTTTAATTACTTTTCAAGTTTAAGGTCAAATATCTGCTGGTATCACATAACCTCAGCAGAATGGGTATTATTCATCATAACTTAGAATCACAGAATCAGCCAGGCTGGAAGAGAGCTCCAAGCTCACCCAGCCCAACCTAGCACCCAGACCTGCCCAACCAACCAGACCATGGCACTAAGTGTCCCAGCCAGGCTTGGCTTCAACACCTCCAGGCACGGCCACTCCACCACCTCCCTGGGCAGCCCATTCCAATGCCAATCACTCTCTCTGACAACAACTTCCTCCTCACATCCAGCCTAGACCTCCTCTGGCACAGCTTGAGGCTGTGTCCCCTTGTTCTGTTGCTGGTTGCCTGGCAGCAGAGCCCAACCCCACCTGGCTGCAGCCTCCCTTCAGGTAATTGTAGCCAGCAATGAGCTCTGCCCTGAGCCTCCTCTGCTGCAGGCTGCACACCCCCAGCTCCCTCAGCCTCTCCTCACAGGGCTGTGCTCCAGGCCCCTCCCCAGCTTTGTCGCCCTCTTGTGGACACCTTCCAGCACCTCAGCCTGCCTCTTGAACTGAGGAGCTCAGAACTGGACACAGCACTCAGGCTGTGTCCTGACCAGTGCTGAGTCCAGTGGCAGAAGGACTTCCCTGCTCCTGCTGGCCACACTCTTCCTGATCCAGCCCAGGATGCCATTGGCTCTTCTGCCCACCTGGGCACACTGCTGCCTCATCTTCAGCTACTACATACCAGCACCCTCAGGTCCCTCTCTGTCTGGCTGCTCTCAGCCAGTCTGTCCCCAACCTGTAGCATTGCTTGAGGTTGTTGTGGCCAAAGTGCAGAACCCTGCACTTGGCCATGTTCAATCTCATCCCATTGGCTTCTGCCCACCCATCCAGCATGGTCAAGTACCTCTGCAGGGCTCTCCTACCCTCCAACAGCTCCACACCTTCTCCTAGCTTGATGTCATCTGCAAACTTATAGATGCTGGACTCAATCCCCTGGTCCAAATCATCAATAAAGATATTGAACAGGACTGGGCCCAGCACTGATCCCTGCGGGACACCATTAGTGACAGCTGCCAACTGGATGTGGCACCATTCACCTCCACTCTCTGGGCCTGGCCCTCTAGCCAGTTCTTGACCCATCTCAGAGTAAATCTCTCATTGGGCATCACTGAGAAGAGCCTGGCTCCATCCTCCTGGCCCTCACCATTTACAGACCCTTTGCAGCCTTTATAGACCATTAAACCAGTACACAACTGCTGCTGCAGGAGGTTATTTAGTTCAGGGAGCTGGTGAGGCTATACTGGGGACATCCCAGTACTCTACCATCCTTCTGCAGTAAAGAGGAGTGATCAGTATCACCATGAAGCAAAAGTTTCCTAGTGCAGGCTTTGACACTGCTTTGAAGCCAGATGAGAATGAACAAAAAGGTCACTGGAGGTGTTTAAAGTCAGGCTGGATAAGCCCTTGAGCAACCTGGGCTAGAGGAAGGTGTCCCTGCCCATGGCAGAGGGGTTGGGATTGGATGATCTTTAGGGTCTCTTCCAACCCTAGTTGGTTCTGTGATATTCACCCAACATCCACCTCTTAAGCTTTGCCTGATCTCTATCCACATACATCACCCAGAGCAAGGAGCACAAGAACATTGTGCTCACACGTACAAGGACCACCTCGATCACAGAATGCCAGGTTGGAAAGGAACCTCAAGGATCATCTGGTCCCACCTCTTTACAGATGGCTTTTAGCTATATGCTAAGTGTTACATGCCTTTCAAAACCCAGGAGGTGTCAGACCACCCCCAAAAGTCCTGCTTAAAAAGGACACTGAATTTAGCATGACTCAAAGAAAACTCCAAATCCAACCTTGCACTCTGGATGCAGAGCAAGAGATTGTTCTACACCTCCAATCCCAAGGCCTTTGTTCACTGCTGCCTCTCTGAAATCATCACTTTCCCTATTCTCTATCTGAACGACTGGAGTAAGACCTTGGGTGGGTTCTCTTCCATCACTTCTGCTTTACATTTTTTAACATCTGCCAGTTAGAAACAGCTCCACCCCTGGCCCCTGCCAAAGGAACTGCTGCTGCTTTGTGCTGAAATATGTTTGCCTGTCTTCTACAAAAAGAAGAGACTCTCATCCTTCCATGAGCTGAAGCCTTCAGAACCTCAAACAGTTTTTAACCATTCCATGATCTGAAGCCCTCAGAACCTGTTTTTAACCATTCCATGATCTGAAGCCCTCAGAACCTCAAGCAGGTTTTAACCATTCCATGATCTGAAGCCCTCAGAACCTCGACAGGTTTTAACCATTCCACGATCTGAAGCCCTCAGAACCTCAACAGGTTTTAACCATTCCATGATCTGAAGCCTTCAGAACCTCGACAGGTTTTAACCATTCCATGATCTAAAGCCCTCAGAACCTCAAGCAGGTTTTAACCATTCCATGATCTGAAGCCTTCAGAACCTCAACAGGTTTTAACCATTCCATGATCTGAAGCCCTCAGAACCCTACCCTACATCATTCACAGGCACCAAGAAACACAGGCTGAGTTTTCCCCTCTGCCTGCAGCTTTGGTAGGTCAGTGTCACACTAACAACTAAAGATTTGGAAGGAGCTGAGCACATGACACATAGAGAATTAATCCCCCCCCTCGAAGCTCCTGGTGACGAGTCTTGAGGTCAGGAGGAACCTCCTTCTGTGCTGCCAGTTAAATTATGTTGCAGTTGAGAGGTGTATGTATTTTGGAGAAAAATATTTATTCTGTATTTTTACTACTGTTAATAAAGAGAATAAAAGTTTGTCCCTGCTTTTTTTCTCCTCTCTTTCCTCCCCTTCCCCAAATTTCTTTCAACCTAATCCCACACTTGAGCAAATCTAGTGACTGACAAATCTCTGACCACCAAAGGAATAGGATGCTCGAGGTGAGTGATTAATAATGATGCCCAAATTAAAAACCTCACCCTACCTTAACGAAAAGAGCTTCTCCCGGTACAGCTCCAGCAGATGGAGGGAGCAGGAGCAGCTGCTGGTGAGACGAGGATCCATCAGAAAAATGAGTTAGAAACTATCGGTGCAGACACTAATATGGAAGACTTTTTACTCCGTCTTTCTGCAATCCACTCTTCAGGACTGGTTCTCACAGAGGAGCAGGGGGAAGCCATCCTGGCTGTTGACAGCAGGTGGCAATAGGAGACCAGAAATAGAAGTCCTGAGCTGAGGCTGAGCTGGACTAGATACCACAAAGGCAATTCTGAAGAGATGAGCTGTCCTGAGAAGCCACCAGTCAGCAGGACGAGGAGGCAGAGCTGCCAAAGCCTCGAAAAGAAGAAGGTGGTTGTTAGGTGGCATTCCAGAGGACGTACAGGCAGCACAGCACAAGAAAACCTCCAGAAGCAGCTCCTATAGACTTGGGCTTTGGGAATACAGCAGAAATTGTGTTAGGGTTTCCCCCCCACACCTATTATATTTAATTGTAAGGAGATGATGCTCAGAGATCTGACTGCTCTGAGTCTGTCCTTGCCCCATCAATGGTCCTTGGAGAAAGGACTTGGGGCTGTTGAGCCGAGAGCAGCCTGAGAGGGCATCTGATCAATGCTCAGCAAGAGCTGAAGGGTGGGAGGCCAGAGGATGGGGACTGACTATTGTCACTTGTGCCCAAGGACAAGACAAGGAGGGCAACAGGAACAAACGGGAAGCCAGCCAGGAGCTTCCATCTGAACAGAAGACAATACTCTGTAGCCAATGTGCTGGAGGCCTGCTCTCCTTCTGGGGATAGATTCCAACCCCTTCCCATGCCACTGTGATCGTGGGCATGCTGCTGTGGGTGCCCTGCTTTTGCAAGAGGGTTGGACTACATGACCGCCAGAGGTCCCTTTCAGTCCCTACCATGCTGGCATTCTGCGACTGTCTTTCTGCTACCTCTTCTTCAATCCTCTGTTCTGTGAGATACATAAAGTCTGTTCTGGCCTTGACTCTGACAGCAACAAGCAGACGCCAGGACAATGCTTGGCTGAAGTATCTTCATCTCCAGCTGCTGGACCTCTCCTGCCTCCGTGATCAAGCACTTCCATCAGAGATGAACGAGATGGTCCTCAATCTGATGCCCACACATTTTCATTCTACACCCTTGCGCCCCTTCACTGGGCCACTTACTCCAAAGTGCTGCAGCATGCCCAGAGAAGGGCAACGAAGCTGCTGAAGGATCCAGAGCCCTTCTGTTTTTCCATGCCCAACCACTCCCTATAGCATCTCCTACCCGGGTTAGAGGGACACACGGATCCGATGGGATCCTGCCCACCCCCGCATGGCTTCACCTCCTTTTATCCCCAAGTTAAGTCTCTGAAATAGATTTGTGGGGCGAATTAGCGACTGCACCACACGCTGTAGACCGCAATTAGCAGCTCATCAGCGCTGCGATTAAGGGCAGGGTGGGGTTCATCCCCACCCCCCCCCGGACCAGGGGCTTCTTTCTGTTGTTGGTTTGGGGGTATTTGGGGGGCTTTTTGTCGGCTCCCCAGTGCGGATGTGTCTCCGGATGCAGATGGGTCCGGTGCCCTTCTGCACCCTCCTCGCCGCGGGGGTCACCACGCCAGCATCCTACCGTCTCCCGGAGGGGTTTTCCCGGCGCGGGTGGGTTTTCCCAAGGGGGCGACTGAAAGTCCCGGCGCATTCCAAAGCCTGACTCACTGCTAGGTTTGGGCTTCCCCTGATCACACCCCCCCACCTTCCTCCGGAATCTTAATCCCCTGGGTCCCCTCTGCTCTCCCCAGGCGCCTCCAAGATCCCTCCAGCCTCTTTCTTCCTGCACCGAGATCCCTCTGGATCCCTCTGCTTACCACCCCTGCCAGGAACTCCTCTGGCTTGCTCTCCCGGCCCGGGACCTCTCCGGGATCCCTACCCACGGGCCCACTCAGGCGGCCGCGGTACCCCCAACCCCGGAAGCCTTGTGCTCACGCCAGGCCAGGAACCCCCACCCGCAGGATCGCTCTGTCTTTTCCGGGACTCCTCTAGGACCCTTCCAGGACCCCCATGCACAGGACCCCTCTGCCCTCCCCGGCGCCCCTGCGGGCCCAGCCCCTCCAAGACCCCTCCCAGTCACCCCCAGGCCCCGCCCCCTGCCCCGGAGGGCGCCCCCCGAGGCCACGCCCATTCCCGGAAGCGGCTGGTGCGGCTCGCGCCGGGGCGCCGGCGGGAAACCGAAACTCGGGGGCGGGACAAGGCGAGAGAACGGCAGCGGCCGCGCCTCTCCCGGGGACACCGCCGCAGCCGCCGTGCCGCGTCCAGGGAGCCGTTCCGGGAGGGACGGTGGGGTGGAGAGAGGAGGGAGTGAAGTGAGCGGAGAGCGACAAGCGAGGCGGGGGGGAGCACGCTGATAAAAAGGGCAAACCCCGGCCAAATAAAGGCAAAAAAGGGGAGAAAGGTAAAAAACCGAAGAGGTCAAGAGGGCAAAATAAAGGCAAAAAATAGGAAAAAAAGAGGTGAAGGGGAAGGAAGAGAAAAAAAAAAGTGAAAAAAGGCTAAAAAAAAAGTATGAAAAAGCCAAACAAGAACAGGAAAAGGTATAAAAAGAGCTAAAAAGGGGGAAAAAAAACAGGGGGGAAAAAGTCACAAAGAAAAAGGAAGGGAAGAGTGAAAAGAAAAAAAAGTATGTGAAAAAAACCCACAAAAAATGAATGATGGAAAGGGTCTGAAAAAAAGAAAAAAAAAAGGGGGGCCGGGGGGAGGAGGAAGGTTAAGAAAAGGCAAAAAAGTAATTCCAAGTGAAAAGAGGACAAAAGAAAATGGAAGAAACTCAAACAACCCCCCAAAACCACTAACAACAACAGAAACATCAAAAAGAAAAACAAAACCCAAAGCCCAAAACAAAAAAATACCAAAAAAGGGGGAAAAAAAAGAGGAAAAAAAAAAAGAGGGGAAAAAAAAGGG